>BJBW01007265.1:0-51086 GCA_004320125.1 Scolopax mira
TGACCTGCTGGTCACACTCTTCCCTATGCAGCCCAGAATGTACAGGAGAACATGCTTTTGCCATGAAAAATGGACTGCTTGCTCTTCCAGAGGGCATCTGCGCTCCTTATAACAACCAAGTTTCATCTACCACCACTGCTTACCTGTACAGCCTAAGCATGACCATGTCTTCATCTAAAATTGGACAGCCATTGTGGGTATATTTGACTTCATTAGGAAGGAAGTGACAGTCAAAAACCTATGAAGGAAAAACAATAGACTAGTACAATGCTGCCCAGGATTTTAACTTCATGCTTCTGTTCCACTTCTCTCTTGCTGTCAGGAATGCATCATATTCAGGAAGTTTTTAATCTGTAGTTTTATGTCTGTGAGTAGGTATTCACCCATTCTGTGGTCTCCCAGTGAGAGCTAGAGCACGACTATAATGTGGGGCAGCTGGGATGGTACAACTAGAAAGGGAAAGGGCATATAAATATGATTGTTTCAGGCAGCCAAGTCCCTCCTCCAGCACAAAAGATAGTTTGAGCACACACCTCTCTATCACTACAGCCTGTGGGCTTATGGATACAGTTGTATTTAGTGGGACAACTACAGTGGATATGAAAAGCCAGCGGTTCCTGCAGTATAATGTTAGATTTATCAGCTTTTAAAGTTTCTCATGGTGGTAGCTTGATTATAGAGTAAATCCTGCTTTATAGTCACTACCATTGGACTACAAAAGTGAAACTTCTGTGTGGGAAACGTGGCTGGCTCAGGTTTGTTACACATTTTTGGAACACTGACTTTGTACCAGTAGCCTTTTAACAGATCAGATGTCATCTCTGTGCCATACCAACACCCAGCCCAAATGTCAGTGTAATCCCACAAAATACAAGCAAAAGCATAAATTCTATATCATGTCCACCAGTTACTTCAAAAGTTACTTCTTTTTACATACCAGGTCCAATTTGCAAAGCTGGCTGGCCACAGTTTGACCACCTAAGCCAGACACTTGTTTCAGGCTGAGTGTTTTGTTTAATGGTTTGTTGACTTGTGAAAATAAGGCAATGAAGGAAAATGCCTGACCCAAATAGAAAAAAGATTGCTTTGAAGAGTTCTGACATACCCATTCTTTGGAGCAGGGATTTGGCATCTGGGGCATACAATTTTCCTGTCCTTGCATATGCCAATTTGCAAGTCTGGCGAATGACAGTTCCCGTGTAGATATATTTCTTTACAGAGTTTAACAGCTGAGAGCTCCCAGCATTGATAAGACCATGTCTGCGCTATCCTTGCAATAACAGGGAACCCATACACAGCCCATGCATAGGTGGAGGATACTCATGTTACATATCTACAGAAAGACAGGGCATATTCCTGTCAGCAAGAAGGCTTCTCAGATGATGAAGGTTTTGATAATGTTGTGGCTGTCCTGTTGTGTTCTGTTTTCAAATTTCACAGAAATACGTGTTTCAATATTTTTCAGTATTTAACAAACAACAAATATTTTTATTTTTCACTTAATGGCTTTTCTTTCTTAGTACAAGCTAACATAAATTAAAGTGATATTAAAGTAATGAATTACATAGTCCTAAGTGATATTGTACCAAAAAAAAAGAGAAAATAATTAAGTAGCTAGGTGGTTGTGTTATGTTACAGAAAGAAAAGCTACATTCTATACAAAAGACACTCATATTATACCTTCCAGCAGTGTGATGTAATACACCAGTTCTTCACTGATGTAAAGCAGTGTAGAGCCTTCAAAATCAATAGCATTTTTGGTGACACGCAGGTCAGGTTGCACCTGACTATCAGATACTGCTCAGATGATGCATCCTGGTTCATTATCAGAGGGGACTGCCTACAGCAGAGGAGTTGGTTTATCATATCAAATAATTCCCTTCTTTCTTTCTAAGACATCATTAATTCCATCTCTTAATTGATAACAAGGGGATGGAAAATGAAGGACCTTTCCACAAAGGTCTGTTACCACTAACTGACAGTCATTTTATACTTATATAAGGCACAATCTGCTTTGCAAAAAGAAACATCTGTTTTATGTTTCCTAATATGTTTTCCTTTATATGAACAGGCAACTCTAATTGTCTATAAATTTCCTGGGTAAGACAAAGGAGATCTAAATCTTTTCCTAATTACTGTCGAGCTTTGTTTTTTTCCACTTCAACTGCTTTTCAATTACAATTTATAATTAAATTGTCATACATTCCTAGGACATTACTCACTTTAATGGCAGTAAAACAGATCAGACCAGAGACGTTGTCTCGCTGCAGAATTTCCTGGTAGAAAGCGCCCGGGTGTCACTGGGAGGGCTGGGCTCTGGCACCTCTTTTCAGGAGTGGTGAAAGCTCAGGCAGCACTTTTCAGTGTCTGGCTCAGGATTTTATTGTTTAAAATGGAAGCACTCAACTTAAAAATGCCACGTTGTTCTTTCCCAGCAAGAAAGTATGAGTTGAGATAAGCAGACTGCCTGTCTCTCTGGCAGTCTCCTTGGGGAGACACATGGTGGTGTGTCTCTGGCAATCTCAACCTCCCCACAGCTGTGGAGAGGAAGAGAAGGCACTTTTCCTAATGGGATGTCACCCAGGCCAGGAGCCCTCCACGGGAGGTATAATCCTGGGCACTGAGAGCAGCCACAGCCCCTCTCCAGCCTGGTAGCCCAAGGCCACCTGCCCAGCAGAGCTCACTCCTCCAATGAGGTCTACCTGCAGCCTCTGAGAGCCACGCTTGGCTGCCTAGGCTGACACCAGGGCCATGGAAGTACAAGAGGTGGGGTTGGGAGTGAGGAAAGGTCCTAGAGTGAGGACCCTAGGTATTTTGGAAAAGAGGATATGGTGAATATACATCTCCTGGGGTCTCTGGAAAATTGCCTCTGATGCTGTGCTTGGAGCATGTTAGCTTACAAAGGACAAAGCGGCTTCTTCAAAATGTCTGGGTCCTACTACATGTAGAGCCTGAGGCAGAAATTGAAAACAAAGTCACTCTCTCAACCAGCCAGCTCACCTACAGAAGAGGTTTGTCAGCAATGAGACATATAAGTCTCTCTTTTTCTCCTCATGGGTCAAACTTGACTGGGGAAGGCAGGGGGGGAGGGGGGGGAGCTATAGTTGGAGCCACTGTGCTGACAGAGAACAAGCCCTGGGGAAGTCTCAGCAGGGGCCCTCCACATCTTGGGGCCAGTCTCTCATGAAGATCACACATTGCCCTGCTCATCACCTCCTGTTTTCCCTGGTGTGTCTCTGGTCCTTCCAAGTGCTGGTTCAGCTAAAGTACTCGTGAGTGGTCTGTAAAAATAATGATGCTGACCAAACCAGAAGCTTTGAAAAATCTATGCAGACCAATGCTCTGCCTTCACAAAGACCACCAGAAACCTCAAAGAGGATGTTTAAAACAATGTACAAACATATAGAATTGTGTGGTGTGTGGTGCAATTAACAAAACTATTCTAAAATGGTCAAAAACTGTTTGGTTATGCTTCATTAAAACTATTCATCTTCTATCTCTACTTTCACGTCTTCATGTCAATTACTTCCAACTCCTCCTGCTGTGACTCAGGTGAAGAAATTTGTAAGGCAAATGAGTAGAAGAACGGTGATATGAGAAATACATTTCATTATTCCTACAAGCTTGAAATTTTAACAGAAAACATTTTTTAATGTATTTGCCATCTGCTAGCAATTTAGCTTTTGCAGAGCAGAGCAAACAACAGTGTACACAATGTGCTTATTGTATGTGATGATTTTTTTCTTAATTGCTCCCTAAGTAGTGGCTGCGTGACTAAAATGCAAAATGCTCTGGCGGTCTATGCATTACCCGAGGGGCACTGGTTACACTTGTGGTACAAAAACAAGCAGCTGAGAGACTGGAGGAGATCTCCAAACTGAGAAAGTTTTGAAATACCCATTGTCTGCTTATGAAAGGGGACTCTGACTGAGCTCACTTTGATGCACTTGTGTTGCTCAGCTTTCGGATTTTTGCAATTCCCTGTCAGCCAGCTTTTTTTAGCAAAAGGCTAGATCTCACAACCATTCAGATTCACACTTTTTAGTCACCACCCGAAAAAAAAAAACCCAAAACAATAAAGCAGCTCTTCCTAGTTTCTCCCACACCTGCACACATGTAGACCCCCAGAGCAGCAAAACAGAGCCCAAATACCTGTGGAGTTAGTTTCCCAACCCTCTGTGTTATTGGCTCATTAATCACAACTTCCACTTTGCAGACATCTTTCTCTCTGGGGATGGAAAACTTGAGGTCATCTTCTGACAGAAAGACAGACTGTCCCTTCATCACCTTCAGCCCAAGGTTGACGCTAATAAAGGAGGAGCAGACAACTCTCAGTAGAAGAGGCAGCAGTAGAATCCACCAGCTTTTCTCAAAGGGCTGCATATTATGAGGGGATGCCAGCTCTTCTCCAGTGACTATGTTCTTAACAAACGAAGTCTTCTCTTTCTCCGACAGCAGATTTTCACCATATAATGAAGGACCAGAATTTTAGTCACAAGTAACAACGTACCACATGTTTTCTATTAAGACACATTCCTTGACTGAAATTTGGACAGGGGTCTTTCAAAATATCCTTGGGTTTTTATAAAATTCTTTGGTCAAGCCTGACAAAATGATGAATGTATTCTCAGAATGCTTTCAAGCTTTGATAATTCTGCAAGATAAAGAAAGATAAAGATAAAGAAAGAAAATTGATACAAGGCATTGAGCAACTATTAATGAAGAGAAAAAAAATTACCACACAAAAAAACTTCCCCAATTTCTTACAATTTTACAATTGCAGTTCATCTCAAGCAGCAGATTAATTTCACCTTCAAATACTATTAAATGCGCACATGGTCATAAAATTAGCTATGTACTAGTGAGACTTCTCCCTCAATGGATCAGCTATCAATATGAATTCCAGGCATCTTCAATCTATATGCATATGCAAACACTTGGTATGTAGGATCCTTTGTAACTCTTCTTTTTTACTGCTGGAGTTAATAAAAGTTAATAAAAGGGTATAAGCATCCAAGTAATTTGAAAGTGCAGAAGAAGGCATTCTTCAAGATTCAATATACCTGAAAGTGGGATAGAGGGAGAGTGACCTTTTGTTAAATCTATTTTTGCTTTGCCATTGAATGGGGGAGAAAAAAATTCAGCCTTTAATTGAAAACACCTTGCCAGCGCCTCTCTATTCTTCCTGCTGTAGTGAGTAACTTGCCAGGACTTAAGTATACAAACGTCTAACGTGGCACAACAAAGCTGAATTTTTTCTTTTTCACAAAAAACAAAAGGCAATAATTCTGATGCAAATAAGAAACAAAAGATAACATGGAACATAAAATTACACAAGTCCTTCCCCCAGTTACAGTTAATTTTCAACTTTCATGTTTATAAACTCATAAGAAAATAATAGTTCTTCTGACATGGAACAAGCACTGTTGAAATCTTTATCAGAACTTAATTGCTACAACCCTCCAAAGTAATTGAATCTGTGGCCCAAAGAACAGGCAACAGTATTGTTTCAATTAAATCTGATAAGATCATATGCAATTTCAAGCTAGTAAAGCCCCAACATTCCTTTGGTTTCTTGTAAATTTTTTGTGCCTTGACTACTTATTTGCACAGTCTAATTTAATCACAACCCTACCACCAACAGTGAGTTTTCCTGAAAGTGCATTAAAAATAAATCCATTTATCTCTTTATTTTCCTCATTATTGTTAACAGCTAGGTGTTCACTCTAGTGTTTCCAGCAGGATGACCTTCTGCACAGCCTAGAGTTACATGAACGTATCTTCCCAGTTTTACATTTAACTGACAAACAAAGAGCAGCTAAGAATTTCTTTTAAATTATTCAGTTCCTAAAGTAACATGAGACAGATCCACTCACTTCAGCCCAGATTCAAGATTGAAGACATGGGGACTAACATAAGTTTAAAGTTAGATGTATGTTGACTACGTAGTATGGACTGCAAATCTTAATTCTGGTTTTCTAGCTTTTTAGCTAAAAATCTTTCCATTTTTGGTCTAAAATTATGCAGCCAGACCAGTCTGAACAAAATCTGAGAGAAAATGTTGAATTCTAGCCAGAGGAAAAGGAATGATTTTCACAGCTGAAAGTTTTTTAGTGTGTTCCAGAAACAAATCAAAATCTCAATTAATTTTTAAGAAAGTTCACTTACACAGCCACCTTTTACTAAAATCTAGGTATGTAGATGTACTTGCTATTTTTTCTTTCTTTCTCTCTCTTTCTCTTTTCTCATGGGATGACATGCACAATGAAGTGTCATGCATGTCACTTCATTGAAATGAGCACATCCAAAACAGCACTCTACTTCCTAAAATTCACAGTTTTGAAACACAGTCTGCAATCCTATAAAGCACAACTTGGGAAGAGAGGGAGGAAAAGAGATTATATGCCACCTCCAAGTAAGAAAGTATGGGTTTGCAGCAAGTGCACCCTTTTAACCTGAATATCTGACTGCTGTTTATCACATAATGCATGGATTGCTAGCATATATCAAATATAATCTCTGTTTCCTTAACATACTTCCTCCTTAACATGCTTCCTCCAAAGCATGGAGAAATGATCTGAGTGAAAACCTTTTCTATCTCTGTGTCCTCTTCCTATTTCCTGACTCTAAAGAAGTGAAGAAAGGACTGAGGGAAATGAAATAACTTTCTTGACAAATGTCTCAAGAAGATGCTCTGCCTAACATCTCCTCTGACTTCAGGCATGTCAGGATACTTGGCCAGCAGGAAGATCCTGACACAGGGACTGCAATGGATTTTAAATCCTTTAACTCCAGCCCCTGATGAAGAAGCAATGCTTGAGTAAATCACAGCTGGTTTCAGAGCAGATCCAGTTTCTGAAGCCATAGAGGGGCTGAGATAAGAAGAAAATAATTAGGAATTTTAGATTGTCTAGACCTGGTAAAGTACTAAGGGGCAGTCCCTTAATCAGGACTGCAGCACAGGCTGGGTGAGTTACAATGACAATGACATTAACTTCAAGCTCCATAATTCCAGGCTGGAGCATGGATTTACAGTGCAAAATGCCTTTATTCACAGAGCACTGGGTACCTTATGAGAAATGATAAAATTGAAGCCAAGACAGTTTAGACTTTCTTCACTCCCACCTGGATACCTACCACAAAAAGACGCCACAGTTCAGAGACAGCCTAATCACAGTTCAGAAATGGCACTGGTCAGGCAGTATATCGTTCTCTTTACACCTCACAAGTGTGCTTGTGGGAAGGGAAGGGAAAGCCAGCTGGCTCTCTCCAGCAGGCACTGCCTGAGTCATTCTTGAGGAGACATTTGCACCTCAGCTCTGATGAAGCCCAGGTCTGTGTTCTGGTGCCTGCCCCATAGACCCCAGCACAAACCTCAGGCCCAGGCCGTGGTTTCTTTGCTGTCTTTTCTTACTCTGTGTCAAACACTAAGGGCAAATTTCATGGTGGGTGTGTGGGCCATTCTCTGCTACAAAATTGGTCCCACTGTGTATTTCAGCTTTGCTTTGACTGCTTCCTCTTGCAGGTACTGCTCCTGAACTGCCATACGTGTTCCCGGACTTGGCCCCTACTTGTGAGTTGCAGGGCTATCTTCTCATGTGGCCAAGTGAAGATCTGGAGAAGTACAACTTCACTTTCTCAAACAGTTATCCAGTGATAGCAAAATGAAATGGCAAGAGATCCTTTCAGTACATAATGGCAATAGAATGAGAAGCTTTTGGAGTGAATGACATCAGATTAGCGATTTCCCCTCTGTGTGAAGTTCATTGCTTCAGCAGTGTCACACCCGTGCTACAGGGTACTTATGCTGGTGTGTGGGGACAGTACATTGCTCTCTGGCAGCTCTGCATCCGCTGGTGATGCTGCTGCCATATTTTGTGGCAGCTTTAGACTGCCTTAGTCTCTGGACTTCTCTCCCCTAAATTTCACAGCTGAGCCTGATTCATGCCTGCTCTTCCTCGGCACATCACCTGTGCATCCAGAATGAACAGATGACTGAGGCAGTATTTAATTCCAACTGTGCCACAATATTTCTGATATACTTAGAGGTTTAAAGAAATAGTGGTTTTCATGAACAATGTTAGAGGAATCAGTGTTTTTAAACCAAACCATTTCCTCACTGACTTTCTGAGGGTTTGTCTATATGGCAAAACACCTGAACCAGCTCCAGGTGCCTACAAGGTCACAGAAAGCTACCAGCTTTGGTCCCAGAAGCAAAATAGTCATGTCAGTTCAATGATATATTATATATTAGCTGTTATCCCTCGGTAGAGATGGAGCACATGATTTATGAGGAGAGGCCAAGACAGCTGCGTTTGTCCAGACTGAAGGAGAAGATGCTTATTGCTGGTTTTAGATATCCAACAGAAATGTGCAGAGAACCTGGAGATGCACAGCAAAGGGAAAAGATGCAACTCACAAAATTCACTACAAGGGAAATCCACATTAGATACTAGGGAAAAAAAAGCCACAGTAAGCACGGTCAGTGGAACAGCTTTCCTGGGTGGGCTGTAAAGTCTCCCTCCTCAGTGTCACTTAAAAAACAACTAATCAGGGCCTGAGCAGCCTGATGTAACTTTGAAGCTGTAGTTGCCATAAAAGCCTGGGTGTGCTGTGAGCAAAGGGTGGGAGCAATTACCTTCAGAGGTTATTTACACACTAATTCACGTAGTGACTCTAAGCTGAAACGACAGAGCTGTTTGGCTCCCAGAACCCAGGTTAATTACCTGGTGCATTTTTGAAAAACACTACATTGTGCCCCACAAACTGTCCAGTAATTCCCATGAAATCCAGCATAAAACCATACTGCTATAAAGAAATGTGACAACAAAGAAAGAGACTTCCTTTCTCATAATTAGAGGTAGATTGGCCAAGCCAACCCTGAGATGTCAGAGCCTAGAAAGGAATCTATCTCTGGTTATTTGGAGAACAGATATTCTTCTTGGCCTCTGACATCACCCCAAAGATGTGTTCAGGGCACTGCACATGGGATACTCAGCAAAGAGGTCCTCAACTGTTGGCAGACCCCTGCCCTGCTCTGTAGATGAGCCCATGGAGAAAGCAGAAGGTGAAGTGGCCTCTGAAGAGGATCTGAAGAGTTAACAGAAAGACAGAGCAGACTGGGGACAATTTAGGGGAGGGTTATTAAGAACTTCAGAAGTAGTTTGTTAAAAATTTCCTCCAAATACCAGAACTAGTTTTCCCTCAGGGCTGCTCATGCACATGTGAGAAACGATGCAATGCCTTATTACAAAGATTAGCATTCTAACCAAATGCAACTGTTTTTCAAGATTAAAAAAAAATAATGGAAAGAAGCAGAAAGAAAAACTGTCCAAAAGGAATTCAGACACTGCTGTAGAATTATCATCATCACAAAATACCTGATAAAACTTCCCAATTTGTCAAGTATTCAATGACTTCAGGAATCTGGAAACTCTCTTAAGTCCCCAAAAGCACACCCGTCATTGAAAGCTAGATATCATTCCAACAGTAGACTCTGGAGAAAACATGTGTCTGTGCAGGACCTGCAAGACCCATCCAGAAGTACTTGTAGAAACTCTCAGTTATGTGTTTCTAGATCCATGACAAGTAGATCTGCTATTTTAGATATTTTTTGACATTTTTTTTGTCATTACAGCTCCTGCATGTGTGAAATATACTTCAAATAACGCAAATAACGCATACATTGGTGGGAAAGCTTTCAGCACTTCCTTATTTAAAAGCTATAAAGGTACAGATCCCTGAGTATGATTCTGAGGAGGGCTAATGTGATGTACTGAATCAAATTATTTAGATAGCTATCTACCAGTGAAAACAACTAAAAATAAGATCAGAAACAGCACCAATAACTCTCAGTTGTAATAACTAAAACCTGACTAAAAAATCTATAATCACTAGAGACCTTGAGTCTAGTCTCAATGACATCCAAAGTCTTCAATGGGATTTGGTTGAGACCTTAGGAGTTTCTCTTTTTGTGACAAAATTTCTGGTTGCCTGGGAGATTTCACTGAACAGTTGGATCCAAAATTGCCGCCTTGTTTTGCAAAGCTTGAAGGGGATTACAGAGGATGATTGTTGTGGGCTGGGAGCTGGACTGATTTGTTTTAATGAACACCAGAAAAAGTTTACAAGAAACAGAAAGAATGTAAGATTTGTTTTTTAGAGGACAGGATTAAAGAAGACAAATAGCAGCCTCCCACAATTTCTAGGAGACAAAATGAATATTATTACAGCAATTAAAACTTAGCCCAGGGCAAGGAAAGGATCCTAGGCTATTAAGTTAGGGGGTTGTCACTTCAGAATGTGCAATTAACACATGCACCCCTTGGACTGTTTGCTATTTGATGTTTTTGTTCCGTGCACTACAAACAAGGATTATAGGTCACATAGAAACTAAGCATTGAGCAAGGTATTTGCTGAGTTAAGGAATGGCAGATAGCAGTTCCTGTCTTCTTTTTTTCCTCACTCAGTTTTGGTCTGTGAAAGGAAGTCCTGTGCACTTTTTGACCAATCTTGTACACATTTTATCACAGTAAGGAAACAGTAAGTGTTTCATTGCATGGTCAATGAATAAACCTTTCTTCAGGGAAAACAGTGAATGATATGAAGCACATCAGATATATCCAGGTTATTAACATTTCTTTGTTGTCCTTTGTTTCTTTATTCTATTAAAGCAGAATACTATATGATGGGAAAAAATTGGGTTTTTTCATTTTACCCATTTTCACATTATAGCTATTTTAACAGTGATTACCAGATTCACATCTAATACAGTTTCAATTTAGAGAGATTATTTCTGACTTCCATGTTCTTTCTCAGCATAATATCATCATTGTCTTAAGTTCTGCTTCACCCAAGCTTAGGCTATTACGTAGCAGAAACTAAGTGAGGAAGTATCTCCATATGCTGACAGGCCAATGTACAACTGAAAGTATATTGGACATTACACAAAGGCAGACAAGTAGGAGAGGAGAAAAAGCTGAATATAACACTATAAACATTATTGTGCAGTAATGCCAAGTATTGCAGCAAGGCTAACAACTGAAATATTCTTCTCCATGGGATTCCTCTGTTGAAGGGAATTCCTGTTGCTGAGCCCTTTTGATTTTTGCTCCTTCTGAGACCTCCTTCTGTATGAACCAGAAGTTGTAAGGCCAGAGGGAATTCTGTCTCAGGCGCAGTTAACAGTTCCCTTTTTTTTTGCTCACAGAATCATAAAATCATAGAATCACAGAATCACAGAATCATAGAATCATAGAAAGGTTAGAGTTGGAAGGGACCTTAAAGATCATGGACTTTCAACCCCCTGTCATGGGCCCGGACACCTCTCACTAAACCAGGTTATTCAAAGCCAAAGGGCTCAGAACTGTGACTGACAATAAAATGAAGGGAAAGAGAAACAGAGAGGAAGACCTTCAATCAATCAAGAGCTGGGACACTTAAAAGCTTGACATTCAACCATCACACCATTTACTTTTAAAAAGGCAGAGCAGGTCAGAGTCCCAGACTGAGACTAACAAAAAGGAGTTATTGATCATGGTTGCCCCTTAAAGACCATGTTGAACATAATGTGTTGTTCCCTCTCAAGTGTTAAATAGATCTGCTTATATTGTTAAAAGTACTTTAAATTTTCAGGTAGAGATTGACATCACATTCTTGGCAGATGCCTATTATACTGAAGATAACTCAAAAGCAAGTAAGATCAAGTTGCTTGATAAGAGATAAGATACTCTGAGATAAAAGGTAAGAGACTAGCAGCTAAACTGCATTTTCTGAACAGGTAAATATTTTCTCCTCAAAAGACCAATGAAAATACCTTTGCCCTCTACTCTTTTGAGCCCAGAAAACTGTCTCACATAGCAGAACCTGAGAAGATAAAGGTTAAATGATTTCTTTTCTCTTTATCTGTTTTTAAGATCATTACACAAATAATGCTGCTACCCTCTGACTACCCATTCTCCACTAGACATTAATGATGAATTGGAATAGAGTGCAATGCCCAAGGCACTCTGAAAAACAAATAATTATATCTTTTTGACAGCTGTCTGTGGAAGTCCATAAAACACTCAAGCTTCTGGTGAGGTTCTTCCACTAATACATCACCCTCATCCTCTTGGGTCTCCATACTCACTGATTTCCCATCTTTCCTTTGGAAGTATAAAGCTATAGAGAATAGCAGTTTGCAGGAAAAATCAACTCAGCCTAGGAGATTCACAGACTGCACCGTCTTCTTTGTCATTTTCAGGACTAAATAACTTTTCAGAAGGTTTGAATACTTCCACTTAAATTTTTCTTTTGACCATTCAAATACAGTGAAAGGCTGTTTTTTGGCAGTCAAAGGAAGCAGGCTACTTCTTAGTGTAGTGTTAATGTTAATTTTTCTGTCATGGTTTTGTAGTTTAATGTCATACTGGTACCCTCCTAAGAGCATGATAATATTGTAAAGGTCAGTAGCATATTTAATCTCTCTTCTTTTCTCTTTCCCTGTATGAGAATGGAAAGAGGGATCCTGGAGATTCTCGCTCAAGGAGGGAGTGGGAGGAGGAATATAAACTAGGGGAAAACTGGTGAAAACAATAAAGTAAAAGGACTAGTTTGTCCATCCATTTTATTTCATGTATAGCCATACATACTGAAGAGAGGGAATAAAACCTGTTATTCTTAAGAGAAGAGCAGTCTGCAACATCATGTGGGTATCAAAATGGCTTCCCCAAACCCACACAGAGAATGACTCAAAAATAAAAATGAAAACTACCCCAGTAATGGAAATTGTGGATGGGTGAAGGGATTGTAGTGGATAGAGAAAATCTCTCAAGACCATTGACTCTGAAAAGACATTTCATTTTAGAAAGTAACTAGTAAAGGATAGGAAAAAAACTAGTGAAACTCAGCAAGCAGTTTAGGACTAGTCAGTCACAATCGTGCTTGTGTTACAAGGACAGAATTGTTAGCTTCACCTTGAACCATAACTCTGGTGAGTGAAAACAGCAGTGGCAGCATTGCCTTCAGCATCTAACATGACAAGACAAGGCTTCCAGCTCTGGAGCCACATATTTTTCCATGACCACAGCACGCTGTGGTCAGATCTCTTGCATGAAGTGTCGCATGACCTTGACTTATGGCAGAGCAGCTCTGCCAGAGACCGAACATGTCTCTGACCCTCTGTGAGGGTGTCAAAACCCATAGAAAAAGAGCAGGAAAATCCTCCTGCACAAGGAAAAGCAAGGTAAGGAGGCAGGGACAAGGATCCTGTGGCCAGATGCCCAGCAATGACATTATTTCATTACACCACGAACAGCAAGGTCTGGTACTTCTGGGAAACAACAGAATGCTTAAATTTTAACAGCTGGCAGACGTTGTGGTTTACACTTCCCCACAAACACACTGGCTTTGTTCATCTTTTTGCACCTTAGGTATGTGATGCTCATTTAAGCTTTTTGTCAGGCTATTGCAGGAGCAAAAGACATACCTTCAAAGAGCAATTCCGCCCTGCTTATATAGGTATCTAAGGGGAAAAAGGATAGATTTAGCCTAGACACAAATTTAGGTTTCCAAAGGTATGTGAATGGACTCCACTGGGAGTTTAATGTTCCCTACATATAAATTATAAGTGATTTGATGTTCTTTTGTGAAATATGTAGATTACGTACAGTGTTTACTTACTTACACAGATACTTACTTACAGCTAGGTATGATTACCTTCAAATTGGGTTTTATATACCAGCAGTATGCACTAGATTAAATAATAACGCAGCTCATCAAAAATAATCTAATCCACTAAGAAAGAAAACAAAACCATAACTCCTCTTTTGCTAACAGTTTTCAGTGATAAAGCTATATAGTTAAGCAATCAAGATGCCTGCACAATGCAGGTACAACCTGTCAGCTCATGTAGTCACATAATAGCTTTAGACACCATTTGTCTGAAAATCAAACACAGTCCAGATACAATTTATCTTCCCAGGCAGCTAATAAACTGCTTTGAAAATGTTGCAGCCTTCAAAGTGATAGCAACTAGGGACAGAAACAACACATTTAATTAGGGATTGTTCAACAATTTCCCAAGTTTTACTCAGCTGCACAAAAGGCAACTGAATTACCCTGACAATCTTGTATCGCAAGTTGTGCAAGGACACCCTAGCTAAAGTAGTTGTAGCCCACACAGCAGTAGCATGAGAGAAGTTGCTCTGCTTCCACAAGGGACTGCCACAAAATCTAAAAAAACGAGCAAAGTGAAGTTAAAGTTGAGAGAGGTCATCCTGCTCCTCTACTCCCTGGTGAGGCCCCATCTGGAGTACTGTGTCCAGTTCTGGGCTCCCCAGTTCAAGAAGGACAAGGAACTGCTGGAGAGAGTAGAGCAAAGGGCTACAGCAAAGGGCCACAGCAAAGATGATTAAGGGTCTGGAGATCTCTCTTACAAGAAAATGATGAGGGACTTGGGTTTTTTTAGTCTGGAGAAGAGAAGACTGAAGGGGGGATCTGATCAATGCCTATAAATACTTAAAGGGTGGGTGTCAAGAAGATGAGGCCAGTCTTTTTCCAGTGGTGCCCAGTGACCCAGTGACAGGAGAAGAGGAAATGGACACAAACTTGAACATAAGAAGTTCCACCTAAAAATGAGGAGGAACTTTATTACTTTGATGGTGGCAGAGCCCTGGCTGCTCAGGGAGGTGGTAGTGTCTCACTCTCTGGAGACATTCAAAACCTGCCTGGACAAGTTCCTGTGCAACCTGCTCTAGGAGGACCTGCTTTGGCAGGGAGGTTGGACTAGATGATTTCCAGAGCTCCCTTCCAACCCCATGTGATTCTGTGATTCTGTTAGTCTGTAAAGTATTGACAACAATGATCTTCCCAGTCTCTCTTTGCCAAACATGCAGAGTCAAGTGGGTTGCACTTTTACTGTGTGGTTATTTGACTATCATGTGCTACTTTAGCATGATGATTTTACTACACAGCACTACAATTCACTCTTGGATTGATGAAGTCAGTGATAATTAATTATTATATTAACTAATACAATAATTCCTGTTGTAATGTAAGTAATATTATCAGAGACATGTATTATCAAGACCACTTGTACTGTAACCAATATTATCATAGACTAATATTATCAAGACAACTTCAAGGACTGCAGAAAATGAATGTAATGAATGAACTTGAGGTAGTTCCATTTAAAAAGCAAGTCATTGTCCAGGGATTTGTTTAAGCATTATTCCTTATACTTGCCTAATTCTTCTCAGAGCAGGAACCTATGCTGGAAAAAATGTTCAAAATCTAAAGGTGTCCAGATCCAAACCAACTCATTTTCTAAGTCAAAACAATCTGCATGCAGTCATGTTGCATGCAAAATAAAGATGATGGAAGAATCACGAAGAAAATGCTGTCAGGCCCACAGCAGTAACAGTCGAGTAAGAGAAAAGAGATGGGACATCTTCAACAGATGTGTGTTCTCTTTTACTGTGAGAGCAACTGGTGATTGATTTACAGCACCGATGTCTCCCACAGACACCCTGGACACATGTGAACAGCAGAGATGCATTTCGCCTAAGGTAATGTGCAGTCCTGAGTCAGCTGGGACAATGAACCAGCAGAATTCTCTAAATAGCAAAAATATAACTTGCAGAATCCCCTTTTAATAACTATTCCAAGAAACTGTGTGTAATCATCTACAGAATTTGTTTAAGTGTCTCAGCACAACACAGTGATAGCAACTCATGTCTTGAAGGTGATGTTTTAGGGTTTGGTTCTAGATAAATGCACAGGAATCAGTGAGAAATCTAAAAGTTGTGCAAGCATGTACGTGTGTGTTCAGTAACACATAAACATTTACACATGCATATGATCAACAAACATCTGCCTAATTCACATGAATGAATTTAGCTGTCTGAATGTACATGAAAATGTGAACTCTCACAGATCCCTACTGCAAAATAAAAGTCTATGATTTTAAAACATGCATTTAAAAACAAGTTCTCACAGCTAAACAGAAATATATCTTTTAGAAAGACTTAATAATGTTGAAAGTTTTCATGATTTTTTCAGTACTTTTTATCACATTTCTTTCCCCCAGTGTGTCTTACTAAAAAGACAGTTTTAAAAAAAGAAATCTCACTTAGTGCTTCCAAGCTTTTATAAAAGATAAACCCACAAAGTTTTACTAGAGCTGATGGAAGAAAGCCAGCATAGCTGAGAAATCTTTATCAACTTGAACATTCAGGAAAAACTGAGTTGCTTGGAATCCTTAACTTGCAATCTAAGTTCTACTAAACTGCTGGCAAGAACCAGTGCCTGTTTGCCTCCAAAGTTAGAACTGAGCTTTCATCCATCCCCAGTACAAAAACTGCTGTCTGACTGCTTTTCTGCAACATTCATTGAGCTGTTAAACAACCACAAACACAACAGCATTCAGTGTCTAGAACAGATTTGAGGAAGATACTTACAGGTAGCAGTGTTTCTCCAGGAGGCTGAACACAAGATCATAAAAGGAATAATGAATGTCAGTGACCCAGTAATCTCTGGTTGAAAAGGCTGGCAGAGACAGAAATCCAATGAGTGGGCGACAGGGAGAAGGACAGAGGGGGGTGTTGTGAGGGGGACGGGATGGGAGGGGAGAGAGATGAAATTCCAATCTTTCTAGTCAGCTTAGCTGTAGTTTTCTCCATACTAAAAATCCACAGTAAACACTCTTTGCTTGCAAGACTGCTCCTGACTTCAGAGTCCCCCAGTACAAACACTTTCAGGCTCCCTACGGTAAGGGCATTCTGAGACGCCTCGGAGTGTTTACACTGAGCAATGCTTCTCTGGCAGCCAGCCCCAGATCTTCCCTTCCCCTTCTGCTACTTAAGTCTGTTGAGACTAAAATCTGAGCTCCTGTTAATAAGGTTTGCTCATTTTTTTTTTCTTCTTTCCACTTCTGCTAGTTTATTTCCTTTGACACACACACATACACACACTCTCCTTTACATATTATGGATTCACAGATAAAGAGGTGACCTAAAATCTTTTCAGATCAGTTTTCCCCCACAAGAAGGGAAAAAGTCTTTCTCGAAATGAAGACATGATTCATTTCCTCCATAAGATAATAGTGAAGCAGGTTTGATCTAATTTCAGGGTGGTTGATGAAATTAAAATCAAGTGAATTATCAGTTTAATGGTAATGCATATTGTATGCTCATAAATGTGGTACCTTCTACAAACTGACATGGTTGGTTGACTAGTGTTCAAAAACCAGTTGCATGTTAAAGTATTAAGTATTCAAATTAGCATATATTCACTTTACTGACTAATTGCAGTTACAACAAGGAAAAATCCAGGAGTATTACATTTTTTTTTCCATTAAAAACAGCAGGAAAAAGGAAGGATATAGGCCAAATCCACCAATTATTTAATGCCTCATAGAATTCATGATATCTCTCCATCCCTCTGTCACAACATTCACATCAGATTTGCAGATTTGACTGGCTGGTGGGAGTACAAGTAAAATTTGCAACAACACACTGGCTCATGGCTCTATCCTGAAGAGTAAACTTGACAGCCCACATTTTCAGAGCAGAGAGGCCACACTGCAAAGCTGCAATACAGGGACAGAAGTACCAGGGACAGACCACCCTATGCCCGTCTCAGCTCACGGGCCAAAAGCACTTCTAAGGGTAGGGGACAAACGGATTTTCAGCTCAGCCCATTTGTTACAAGTCAAAGAAGGACAGCACAGGGAAGAGCTACTCACTTTGAGGTTCCCTGGGAAAGCAGGGGCCAAATCCAGTGTGACTGTAACTCTGTGGGATGATACCTCCCTTTGCCTCTTTGTTGAACACTCAAGCTGACTTTGACCCTCATACAGAAACAAAACCAGACTGTAAAAATGCAAAACCAAAGTCAATAGTATGAAAGAAAAGAAACAGCAGATGTTCCTGTGGCATGACTTAAAGGCAGATGAAGAAAACAGATGACTGTTAAAAATTAAAATGAACTCAAATCTACACCATGTGTAACATGATACAATCTGGGTTATATTTGCTTACAAAAAAAAAAAAAAAAAACCAACCACTAAGCAAAAAAATAATTCCTGGAGGTACAAAACTAGCATTAGAGTGGTATATTGTCCTGAGTTTCAGACCTATAGTCATCATCAGATTTTATCAAGTTTCAGAAAAACTTGAATATTTATGTCCTCAGGGTTATGTTGATGGCTGATGTCATCTCGTGTGTTTATGTTCGTGATTGCTGCAACACAGCTTCTAATTCACTGTGATGAATGGCCTGTTTGTATTGTACAGTGGTCTGGCTAGGATCATCAACATAACTGTACTTACAGGCTGATTAAAAAAGTGGCAGCTTGTTTTAAAGTATAACGTCACTGACCCATTAATCCATAATAGACTTGCAGAAGCTCCTTTCAAACCCATTTGATTACTCCAGCAATGAACAGCACTGGTATGTCTCAAGAAGAAAAGACATGCCTTTTGTACACAGACTCACTCTTTATTTCAACTTCTGTCCACACCAGAAAGAAAATAGTTCCGTTTCCTGTGAATGAAACTTAAACACAGTATGTATTCCTCCTTAATTATTAGCTAAAATTGTGAAGCCCAGAGTGTTGATATGAAGGTAATCGGTCAGTTGGTTTTTTTGTAAGCTTTCTTAATGAGGTATAGTCATAATCAGTCTCTTTCTTTACAGGCTTTTATTTGGAAAAGAAAAAGAAGCCTACTTTAGGCACAAAAGAGACAAGAACACACCCACACTCACATTTGTCCCGCAACCCCCTCCCCATCCCTTCTCTTTCATTTTGACTTACATTGATGAGCAAGGGCCTCAACCACACATTGTCTGGCATCTGCACATTCAGTCAAGACTCCTGTAAGGAGGATGAGGTTCTCAAAGTGACAAAAGACTTGTGCTCATTCCAAGCCTGAAGGCTGCACACAGGAAGATCTGCTCAACTGCAGGGCAGGGGGATGGGGAGAAGATACATTTATTTCCCAGGTATTTACTACGTGGCAGAAATTCTATTCTGTGAGCCACAGTACCAGGCTGCAGCAGTCTCTAACTCCTCAGTCTCTAACGCAAGTTGAGGAGAAAAGGGGAAATACTGAATCTACCTTCTTCTCCTTCCCCAGCCAAACCGTCTCCCTAAAGATTCACTGTCCTCCTGGCTACTGCAAATGCGGGAAACCCCCTGTGTGCACTAAATTATGTTCCTTCTAGACATAAAAATGCAAGATCTGCAACACAAGATCAGACAGTTAACAGGAAAATATGGGTAGATGTGTTTGCAGAGAGCTGATCTGCAGGTGGCTGTCAATCTGTGAGGCTTGCATGGAGACTCACCTAGTGGTTCCCACAATGAAGTTCATAAGAACATGATAACGAAGTGCATGCCATAAAAAAAAAAAAAAACAAAAAAAAAAAAAAAACAAAAACAAAACAGTGCACTTCCTATAGAAGAAACAAAGATAATCTGTGACTACTGCATGCTTGTGTCTGGAGTCACTGGCTGGAGCTTCTTTGCAGTTCTGTGTAGCGCCACCGCAACTAGGAAGACAATGCTGCTGCTCCAGCCTGTCATCTCCTTCCACAATAACCCAGAGTTTACAAGCAAGAAGTTAATAATAAAATTCACAACAAAACAGTGTGCTGATTATTTCCCCGCTTCGTCCAAAAGTATGTTCTGGAGCCTTAACAATCAAATACTATACAAGATACTCTTTTGAATGCTCTCATAGGAGACTGGGGGTGTGTTCACTATAACGTATGGCCAAGGAAGAAGCATGCTTAATTTTCACAGTACAGAGCAATTAATTTATATAACCGAACAGAGGAGATTGTCCTTGTTGCCGGGAGTACGTCCATTTCCTCTTCCAATTCTGAAGCACTGAAAATCCCAATTTAAGACCAAGAACAAGACACTGAGTGGCAGTGATGGCAGTGAAGGAAAGTTTGCTGCAGTAGCAAACTGAAGAGAGAGGGATGCCTGTGCAGAGAGTAGTCTGCAGACTGCTTGTAACACATGTCCTACATGTAGTCATAGTTTGGAATATAGTCCTGGGAAGTTTCGGTGACTTTTATGAACAACCCAATGGTTTGTGATCTGGCAGGCAGGAGATCTAGATACAGATGACACCCTTACAAGCGTGGGCAAATGATGAAGCAGCTCTTGAGATTTCGATTAGTGTGAGTGAAGGGCATCGGATCTGGCTGCATTCCACAACACTGTTCTTGTCCTTGGGGAAGAAGACGACTGAAAATTACATTCTATATGTGCTATTGAGTTTTATGTGGCATAGGTTTAACTCTCCCTGTAATCAATCAACAACAGGAATGTCAAGTGACACTTCAAACAGCGTGGTAAAGGTTTCTACGCTAATGAGTGCAAAATGATAAGGCATCATGCATTGACATTTCTTCCCTCATAAGTAACAGAAAACATCCTTTTCAAATGACCATTGTCATAGAAACTTGCCAGCATTTTAAACAGTCTCTCAGAGCCCTAACCTTTAGGGAGGTATTTTCAGCTTCAGTGACAAACAGTTGACCTCTTAATTTATGAATCATGTCGTTGCTGTGTTATCTGAAAAAGAGTAGTTGTGACCTAAAGGGAGTTTTAACTAGCATACACTTCCACTAAACTGTCAGAAAGGCAAGCTGTTAATCTTCAGAGAATGAGGGACATTATCCAGATCCAATCCACTGGCAACAGCCACTTACTGAATACAAGAAAGCCTGTACTTACCCTACTGCAAAGCCTCAAACCAGCAGAAAAATTTGTGTTATTTACCTCAGATTGCATTTAGATGTTTAGGTTGGGTTAAATAGCAGAGAGGATATCTCCTCAAGCACAGCTGTCTTTCAGTTTAGTTTTAATTGGTAATGAGCATGTCAGAGACCTAGCAGCATGTCAAAATCCTCACCAGATTAGGGCTAACATCTAAACCTAGAAATTCTGGATACAGATTTCAACTCAAGAGCTTTAGCCCATCTTCCTGGAAAGCATATTTTGTTTCAGTTTTCCCATCAAATGGAAACTCCACTCACCTCAGTCATGTTAAATGACGTGATCCATTGATGCCCAAGTCATATCAAAGCTGTTTCAAGGCAGCATTGCTCTTAAAGGGTCAAGGTGGATGTTTGTAAAACACAGATTCTCAACTAGAACATATTGTGGAGAAAATGCAATAATGTAAATGCTCATCTGGAGCACTGGGTCTCACAGACGGTAGAGTCTACTACGGGCCATGTTCCTGGTTTCAGATTCTCAGCAATGCACATCCAAAAATGTTGCTGTGTGGTTCCCTTTGCTTCTCCATGGAAAAATGAGACACTGAAATAGTGGCCTGCAGGCAAGAGGGCTGGGAATTGTGATCACTCATTAGGTATTCAGATACAATAGCAAAGAACATGAGGAATAAAAATCAAGTGCATGCCAAATGCATAGTCATAATTGGCATAATTTTTTGACATCTCTATTTTTAGTAATTGAAACTCAATATATTCACTGTTTGTGAAAGAAATATGTCTAAAATTTCCAATAAAGACAAACAAAGCCCCGTGTCACAGATGATGAAGGAAATAACTATTAAATGAGCTTCAGGTAATATCAAGAAGTGAGTCTATAAATAATCCACTTCAGGTTTGGATACAGTTCCAGGGAATAAAGCCATGTATTGCAATGCAACAAGTGTTAGATTTATAGTCTTTATTAATCTCACACAACTTTTAAAGAAAATGCTTCAGTACATTAATCTTTTACTTGGACCACAAGCTGTCAGGAGATCAAATGCACTGTATCACTGCCAACTGCTTCACTGGGAGATACACACAGAGTATGTGTAAAAGCAAAGCCCTTGATCACAAAGATGAAATATCCTAGTTTTTGACTGCAGAAGGGGCACTAATCATAAAGTTAAGAACAACATTCTAGAAAAATCAAACAAATACCTACAACAAATGCCCTACAACAGGACAGCACAAAATCATTTGCTTTGTGTCAAGCAGATCCAAAAATCAGAATGTTACCTGAAATGGCAGTTTGAGACAAAGGTGAGGAGCATTTTTCAGTAAAATGAGTAGCTTCCTTGAAAACTGTATACTTGATGCTATTCTCTCTATTCTTGAACAGTTTGATTTTTCTCAAAATTCTTTTTATCTTGGGCTAGATCCTTGTTGCAGAGAAATAGTTAGTGGACATCTTTAAGGTCTTCAGCATCTTGGCAGCCCTTGCAGTTCTTGGCCTGAATACACCTGGAGTGCATCACTGTTTTTAAGGTTTCTTCAAATCATATAGGCGTAAGGATCAGCGTACATACTGCTGTATCACAAAAACAGCTCTTCATAGCCATGGCTTTCTTTTCTCGCATGGAGACGTGAGAGGGACTAGGCACAGCTGGCCACAGAGCACAGAAAATTGTCCTCTCTCCATACCCTCCAGGCAGTCCCCAAGCAGGGTGCAAAGCCAGAGTCATGTGACTATGTGACCAACCGTTGGAGGTGGCCTGTCCCTAATAGATTAGGGCATTAAAGATACATAACAATGCAATAGGAAGAGAAACTAGGAAGCAGGAAGGCTACTACTGTTCTGCAGCATTAAAAGGCATGCTTGCATGGTTAAACTTCATCACAGAATTTCAGTCCTAGAAATTGTAGTTGAGAATATTTGTACTTGTGCTTTCAGCATCTATAAGGATATTGATTCTTCCCATTTCCCTGCCATACACTGCTTATCTAGGGTAAAAAGATAGAGGTTGGGTTTTTCAAATCTTCAGGTAGCATAGCATGAAAAGGTTGGTAGCACCTAAGGTGACCATCAGCATTTCTAACCTTTGAGGGTGGGCACAGTCTGGTCTGTCACACAGATGTCACATGTGAAGCTCAGGATGAACCCTTTTTTCAACGCTTCCTGAAACACCCAGTATGAGCACAGAAGGCATGGACAACTCTTGAGCACCACAAAAGCAATGAATTTGGCACAGTTTAAGACAGGAACTTAATGAAGGCACTGGAGGAGCAGCAATGTCTCCATAATAGAGGAAATAATTAGATTCCAGGTTGTGAAGAGCTGGCCTGTTCTTTAATGTACCTAATAAGGGATAGAAAAGCAATTTTTTTCACATCAAAAAGTGCAGGAGAGAAAGGGTAAAGACCTCATGTTCAAAATGTAGTCCAACACCTTAGGCTAAAAAAAAAACCACCAAACCTACATGAAGTAGTTTTACATGTCGTCAGTCTGCCCACTTCGTGTAACAATGCTCACAACTAGCCTTTTAAAATGTGCATTCAAAATGCCCCTGTTTTCCCTCCATTTCTTTAAAGTCTGTTGTTCCCGCTCCAATAATTCTACCAAAATGCCCAAAACAGCCCCATGGAAATGGAAAACTGTTCTCATAGTTTAAAACTATCCAATTTACTACTGAAACCAAGAGGCTTTTAAGAACATTACTGTATTGCCAGTAAAATAATATCAGTGCACTCAGAAAAGGTTCATTACTGGTTTTAATCGAGATCAATCAAAGTGAACTTAATGAGGCCCTGAACATTTTTGCCTGGAGTCTTTGAAAACTGAGCCTTTTGGGGGGCAGGGCCATTATTTTGGTTTCCATGGGTTTAGACCACAGCTGGCACAGCTGCATTTTCATCTCAGTTAATGCTTCTAAAGTTTCATCCACTTTCTCTTTTTAGCTTACACAGCCACTAACTATGAAAGATCTACAACAAAAGTTTTCCCAACAATATGATGCATTGTGTTTTGTTTTCTGCAGAAAGTTGCAAGTTCTGCAAAGGCAGAATGTTTCTTGGAAGCAGGATTTGGTAGGACTGACCCTTAGCTGATACCACTCCTGACTTCAATCAGTACCTCCAGGAAACACATACATTTAGTATATTGAAATAATTCTATGCTTACCCTTGCATGAGCCACACATAGCATCCAACCAAGAATGCTAATTTTCATGAAAAATTTGCCTTCCCTCTGAAGTCTACATTTTTACTTACAGCAATGCTTTAGTAACTGTGACAACACATTCTGAAACCATTGCAATCCCTAACTGTTCAGAAGTATGCTGAAGCCTTTAAGCACAGGATGGTGCTTTAATCTGCTATAATCCTCTAAAGAGATTATTTTCTGAAGAATTTTCATATCTTGGCATTCAGCCAAGTTATTTTAAGAGGAGAGTTTAATTAGAGAAAATTGAAGGAGTCTTCTGAGATACAGGAAGAAAAGAAATCCCACTTGTTCACACCTGGAAAGGGTTTAGAGAAATCTAGGAAGATGTGTTATTTTAATTATAACAGTACCAGATCTGATCCTTGGTTGCAATTAATGTAATTGTCAACTGGAAAAGTGAAGTTCAGACTTCTCAGAAAATCCACACTGCATATATGGATATTCTGGTGATCTTTCTATTTTAAGTCCAATGCCCAGCTGTGGCCCAAACAGTATCCACTATTGTCAGGGCAGATACAGACCTAAAAGGATAGAAAGTATGCAGGAAGGTAGGAGAGAATGGGCCACCAGGAAGTTTTGAAAGATAAAGCCAAAAAAAAAGAGGAGTGCAGAACAAAGACTACATCAGAAAAGGAAAGCCTGAAACCCCGGTACCAGGTATGACCTACACCTCTACCTCATACAGCCAAGGTATTCTTACTGTATAACATGATCTGTTGAGGCCAAAGATACACAAATGTATAGACAGATAAAACCTAGCAATAATTTGATAAGAAATTATGCAAGTAATGCAAATAAGTCAGGTCAGTGGGAGCAGGGAATGATTTTTTCCCTTTTTTAATTTCTAAAGTATCTCTTTGGTTGACAGGAGATAATATGAGAAGAATGTTCTCAAGCAAGAACTGCTGAATGCCTAACAAAGGGTTTTGAGTAAGTGTTTTGAGCAGTGTTAACTTCATGATCGTCCATCTCTAGAGAGGGACATAAGTCACGTATCAGCTGGACAATTTACCAAAAGCAGAGGCCCTTCTAAAAATTCAGCCCGTAGTCACATCTGTAGTTGGTAGCTTTTTTTCCAGTTTCTCCTGGAAGTGCCTAGTTTTTATTCTCAGTGTTTGTTTCTTACTTGAGCCATTCCTGGACTTTTACTTTGTAAACTAGTTAGTTAGTAAATTGGTTTCCTAAACCTCTGTGCTAAATTTTGGACATTCAGAAGCTTTCTCCTTAAGTTGGATCAACGTCTACTGCTAGTTCTGGTTTCTTTTTTTAGTTCTTATTTTTCAAAATTTCAACCAGACAAGGATTCAAACATCATTCATCTTCCTCCCTGCATAGGCTAAAGAGTGAGCCCATTTAAAAGAAATTAAGGGAATAAGTCTACTTTCTTTAAAGCCTCTTTTCATCTGAGGTTCTTTACCGAGTACCAATGATAGTGTGAGATGTATTTTCACATGGAAATTTGTCCAAGAAGAATCTGAAATTAGCCAGATCAGGTCTGAGTAAAAAAGCACAAAGGAAGCCTCTCGAGGACTGCAGTGTGTTGGCCAGGAACCTAATGTTTCCAGAGAGAGCTGGGTGAAGGAACAGAAATATCAATGAGTGACCAAGACAATTCTACCATTTTCTCACCTTCCCCCCACAAAGGTCAAGGTTAGATTCAAATAATGAAAGCACCAGATCACAGAAATTGGGCCAGCTGTGAAATTTTAAGTCCACCAACAAACCTCATGTAATCATAGAACCACAGAATGGTTTGGTTTGGAAGGTACCTTTAGGGATCATCTAGCCCAACAAACCCAGCATGGGCAGGGAGGTCTTTTACTGGATCGGGTTGTTCAAAGTTTCATCCTACTTCATTTTGGAGTGGATTTGACGGGACAGGTTGAGGACACATCACAAGTGCTGCTGCTAGACTGAAATATCCAATTAATTTATTCATCCATACAGACAGAGAGAGAGAGAAGAGGAATCATCTCCCCCAAAGTCTGGGCAGAGTGATTAGATACCTACTTAGCCTCAACAGTAGGACAACATGCAAGGACACAGCTATGAAAGTAAAGGATGTATGCACCTGAATTTGAATTGCCTGTCTGAGTCCCTCACATCTTCTGCAAATGGCACTTTCCAGACTGAGTTCAGAGTGAGACTGAATGATCTCAAAAAAAAACCCAACAAAACAAACCATAAATTAATAGTCTATTTAAAGGTCAAGACAACTCAGTTATTATGGAGGTATCTGTGTGCACAAGCACAAAAGAAGCTTTACCTGTGGGGCACCACCATGCTGAGCAAACATTCCTTAGCTGGTGATGGGTTCACTTCTCACCTGCAGATGTGCAGCCATGTCAGCATGGAGCTGGAGGTTGTACCCTGCTTTAAGCAGAAATAAGGAGGTGAGGCATTACACTAGCACTCACTGAGAGCTGACATGGCATCATTTGTTCCCACCTCCCAGTAGCTTGTGACGCCCCTTTTCCAGAGGTCACTGCCCCTGGAGCAGGGTCAGCTGAGGAGATGCTCCTCAGCAACTTCAGCACAAGAACCAAGATAGCCACCAAGCTATTTTCAGGATGCAGTCAAAGCAGCTGAGGGTTTAGCACTGAAAACCAGCATGAACTGAGCTTTTATCAAAAGCAGGCAGCTCTACTAGAAAAAACAGGGCTTTGATCTGACACGATTAAAAACTTAGCCAAGAAAAAAAAAAGTTTCATTGTAAGCATATACAGAGTTTACCAGTGGTTGATTGTTGGTTCATTTCCAGAAATATTTGTTCTTTAGCCATCCAGACTAAAGACATTGCTCAGTGAGATGGAAGTACTGCAAAACTGAACACTTTTATAGGTTTTGAGAAGAGAGGATCCATTCCTCTGTCAGAATTGACATTTATTTTTTAACAGTTTAGCCTGTCATCACCCACTGGCAACATCATTGGATATTTAAGGAGACTTCAAAACCTAAAAAAGATATTTTGTTAAATACCCTTTTGATTAAAAGAAAAACAAAATTGTTTTCATATCACAGAGATGTAGGCTGCACTTGAAATTTTTTGGGAAGAGCAGAAATTTAAATGTGCATCATGGGATCACCATGATGAAGTATACCAAAGTCCTCTTCAGTAATGTTCAAAGTTTGAACCAAGACAAGCCAAAAGGCTCATCACTGGAACTTACTATTCAATCCTGGAGCCAGAGGCTTTATTAAAACCAACCAATGCAGACAACAACAAAAACCCTATTAAGAGCTTAACAAAGACTGTAGTTTGATCCTTTTATATCACAGAGTCGGGTCACATATGTAATTACACGGAAGGGAATTACACAGGCAGTATCAAAGGACTCTTACTTGCGGTGACAGATATGATCTTGGTTCATGGTCTTTATAACATACTGAATTTCACTACTTTGAGGCTCTTGTGTTCTGCTAATTGCTCTTTTGCCCTAAGAAAATGTAGAAAGAATGGTTTCTTAAAAAGTAATTGAAGTAAATGAGATTGAAAGCATAACTTTGCTTTTTTAGCTTTTTTTAAAACAAAACCAAAACCAAACAACAACATACCTTTTCTGTATTCCCACACACGTAACATGAGAGATATGAGCCTGACTGCTGTGTTGGGTAGGGAGGAGATACGTTCCTAAGTGAGGATATTCCCCAGTTGGAGACATTCAAATGGGAACTAAGTTTAAAGGAAAATTCATCCAAACATTTTTCAAGCATCCTTCTCTTATTGTCTAGACAAAATGCATGCAACTGTAGCATATGTCCCCCTAACGTCAGCTTCAGAAGGAAGTAGCACTGTCTAGTGCCACTGCTGGAGGACACTTTGTGCACTGTGTATAGCTGGGAAAGGCCAGATCATAGCTCATGCAGACCTGCAGCAGACAGAGCTACTCTCCCCACATCTACTGTGTTGGCCCCAGACTGTGTGGCCATACAGCACCACAGTGGGAGACTGTGGACCTCCACTTGGCGGTGCTCAGTTTGGGTGCACAAGGAGATGAAGCCCAGTGGTAAATATGACCATGGTGGGAGCTGGGTGAGACCTTGAGGAGCGTAAGACTGAGGAGCAGGCCGCCAGCAGGAACACCAACCCTAGCAGACCTGGCCTCTGTGAACCTCTGCAAACAGCACTCCTTCCTCAGGTACAAGCTGGTCTGTGTTGGCTTTCCAGTACAAAAGGAAACTGGTCTCCTGATAGGACTGACTTGTGTGGGGCTGGAGGATGGGAAACAGCTGACAATACATGTTTCTTTCCATTTACCAAGCCTGCTTCCTTCATTGACAGCCCTGCCATAGACTTTTACAGAGAATTAAGGTGTCAGATAAACCTCATCCTTCAAACACTTAGCTCAGATGGAAAGCAAGCATATGGCGTTTTGCTGGTGGCTGAAGAAGGCAATGACTGTTATCTTGCTTGAGCATCTGGGTTGAAAAAAATAACTGTGTGCCATTTAGAACAAAATAAAAAAAAAACAAATCATTGGAGGCAGAGGAGGTTTGTCAGTGCACGTGAGGAAAGCAATAATAACCTGATAATTACTGTACCTTAGCAGATTTTGGAGGGTTTCAGTATTTTTAACAAAATATTACCCTTTACACCCTTGGTCTCCCTCTCTACTGTATCTCCCCAACATAGTTGACTTCTCCCACAAAAAGGGGGTTGGAGAAGTTGAGAACCACTTAGTTAAACTTTTCTAACCTTCAGGCAAGTACAGCCAATTACTTCTATAGGCACCATCTAAAGCTTAAAGGCAAGTTCTTAAGCACACCTTAGTGTTCAATGTAAACTAGTTGTTGACTTCAGGATTCAATCTAAGCTAGATTGGACCAGAAAATCCTTCTCACTTCCCCCACCTCCCATTCCCTCTTTTCTCCAGCACTACAAGAAATACTGAACAACAGGATACCAGACAAAAGATATTGTCTGTCTAAGTGAAAATGCTGTGTTTAATTTATTTTTTCTCTAATACTGTGCCTTTATTTCCAAAGCCGATCCAAGTTACATGAAGGAAAGCTGAGACAGTTATAAACAGGGATGCAGCCAAGCTACAAAACTGCACAGTTCTGGAAGGCTATCTCCACTAAAGCCAGAAAGAGCTCTGACAACAATATTAGTGAATTTACCCTTTAGGATCAGGCTTTACCCCTTAGGATTAATAGATTTTGATTCAATATGGGGGAAACAATCATGTCAAATAGATGAAAGACCCTTTAGTTTAACCACAGTTGTGGTTTATGGTTTTTTTAATCTGGGGATAAACAGCTTCAGTCAAAACACCTTTTAGACTTTTATTTCCAGTTTTTACTTGGAGTAACCAAAGAGGTTTTACCAATAACAGACAGTTATTCTGTTTAAAACAAAAAGGAAAGGTAGAAGGTCTCACTGAAATTACACTAAAAAAAATTCTTAGCCCAAACAGATGTCCTGTCTCTTCTGTATTTTCATGTTCAGCCCAGGTTTTCTCCTTTCTAGTCTTCTTACTAGTCATATGTCTCGTTTCTACAGTTCTGAACCCATCTCCTGACAATATTTAGCATAGATTCCTCTTTGCAGGAATCTCATGTAGTGAATCCCCCTCACTTTTGTCAGTACCAGACAGGGCTGTGAAACTCCCATGTATATGGCAATTTGTAGTCCTGCATTTGGATGTTGTCATGAGATACTCTGATTTGCAGAGGTGCTGAGCATCTGGCACCTCCAAGCAGCTGGTGCCAGGTGCTGTGGGTTTCAGGAGACAAAGTCACACCAACAGAGACTTGACCATAAGATCAGTGTCAGTATTGTAACAGTCTGTACATTTCAAACCATTTACTGACAATGTGCATTAAAACTAAAAAAAAATCTGTTTAGAAAATTTCAGGTACCTTCATTTCAAAGACAAGTCAAACAGCTGCCAGTCTACTGGGCCAAGTGTGCAATGAATTAGCTTTGTCCAGGAGGATCTTGTCCCTCTCATGGAGCCTAACCGAAATAAACCTAGTTCTGCCCATGCAGAGTTTATCAGGGGATCCAATCCCGATCATTTGCTGACAATTCAATAGAAATATTAGTAGCAGCACCTTGTTTGCAAGCAAAGCAGAAATCCTGCCAGTGCCACAAGCCCTGCCAAATGCATTGTAAATTGCACTTAAGAATGAGGTGCAACTGCACAGAACCGTCAAACAGAAATGCCTGCCTTCGTTTTGCCCTGCATGTGGCGGGATCATCCCCTGTGCTCGCCACCATCCAGCCCGGACCCAGAAATACAACAGGGTTTCCACAGCTCCCTCATTTCCGAGGCCGGGCTCGGGCAGGCAAAATTGGAAAACAGAAGGATCTTCTCTTTCTGAGTCTGATTTAAGACAGATGGTTACAATCAGCCTCTACCAGTAAGCACAAATGAACAGTGATGTTTAAATTCTTTGCATCCTCCAGATAACATCTCATGTAAACAGAAGTAAATTGCATTTAAGAAATGTCTTTAAATGTATTTCAGCATTCCTCTCTGTAACTGAAAGCATGACTTCTTGAATACCCACAGTTCAAGGGGCCCTGAGTTTGCATCCTGCTGGATTAACCAAACCAGTTCTTGCCAAGAGCACTGCCAAATACCAGAGATGACAGGATATGGAGTATGTATATCACCCTCCATAAACAAAGTAACCGCCCGGGTAACTATACATGCTGGCTCTGCACAGGATATATAATGAGATTCTATAATGAGAACAAGCTTTCTTCACTCCCTGTAGCAAATACATTCATAAGATTAGGAGGCCTGGGTTACCATCCATATGACTCATTAGTATGCCATTTTCAGCCTTACTAAAAAGAGATACTAGTATACTGAAAAGTGTATTTCTGAAAGATGGGGAGCTGGGAGGAGCAGGACAGGAAAGTTCCCTAAAAAGCCAAACTGGTAGCAACTGCAAGTGTTAGCAGAGTTGACACCTGTTGTGTCATTTACAGTTCAACAGCAAAAGAACTTGATTGTTCAGAAAACTAAATATGATACTACTTACTGCAAATGAACACATTTCCTTTGCTAACACTGCTTCATAACCTTTTGCTGGTTACACTGCTGAAGCCTTTGCTTACTTTGGAAGAAATTTACCCCTTCCCCATGAGAAAAGATTTTTCCCATTATTTGAGCAGAAGGATCTCAGGGGTCAAGGGCCAGCCCAGAATATTTTCTGTAGGAATGCCAAAGGAGTATTTTGTTTGTTAGCTTGCAGTCTTACTTTTCCTGCTGCTTTGTTCTTGTCCTCCCACTCCCATTTCCTTTAGGGTGATGTGAAAATAAAAGAATAGGAAGTTCAAAGATTTGAATTTCCTTTAAAGAATTCTGCAAAAAGTGCGAGTGTACAAAAGAGAGACGGAACTGGGGAACTTTTCCTCTTTGGTCCATCAGGTCTTGGTTGCTACAAATTGCTTTAAGTTATGTAGGGAACTGGCAGAACCATTTTCTGACTAGAACCAAGAAACTGAAAAACCCAGGCAAAAAGGATGCTACAAATAGACTTTTGGGAACTTTTCAGGTTTTTAAGGCTTTTTATCCTGAATTGTAATAATGGTTTGACTGACACTTCGAAATGTATGCCTGTCAATCAAAGAACACATGCTGACAACAAACATGTGAGCCTTGTCCCAGACAAAAAGAAGCACAGAGCAGAGCAACTCCTCTTGATGCTTCTTAGGGAAGAAAACAACCAAAGAGATTCTTCTTAAAAATAGAGAGATACATTAAGAAGTCAACTTTTTCAAAAAGCCAGGAATGCTGAAAAATGGATTGAAAAGCTGATTTGAAAGCTCTGTTATGGGTTATATTTCAGTCCACCATAAAATAATGTAATAATGATAGTACTAAAGCTTTTGTTTCCTATGCAAAATAATTAAATGTTTACTACTCAGATTTCAGTTTTCACTGCATAAACTCCTTCCAGTGCATGGGCACTCATGAGGACACAAAAACTCACTTAACTGGAAGAGCTTTGTTTGGAGGAAGAGGAATGTGAGCTGATAAAGTGACTTGTTGATAATGTGTCAAGATAAAGTAAACATGTTTATAGTCCCCCTTTGTATTACTGACCAGTGGATGGATCTCTTCTCCCACACAATAGTAATGATAGTTCTGTTAATTCAGCATAGATGCATAGTATCCTCTTGAAGAAAAAGCAGTGGTTATCAAATTTAAGTTTCATACGGACTAATCATCTCAACCATAGTCTGCCTTTAAAAACCATTCCATGGAACACCTCACGGTTTTGTCTCTTCTTTCAAAATCACTGGTAGATATATTTTCCCAGAGTTGAAAGAGTCACCAGATTCAGTTCATTATTTCTACAGTAGCTCTGGAAATTAAAGCAAAATAAGCAGGGGGACAAACCTAGATGTAGGCAGAAAAGAATATACACTTAACTTGTAGCAATGTAATTAAATTAATCCTTGCACTTTTCTGAAGTATTTTCTTGTGATTGGAAGATTAGGTTCCTGTTGTATAAAAAAACTCACACCCAGTTGGTGTGGTGGCCATGGCTAGTCCTCTCCAGGATTGTGTTCTCCAGCCATTGTACTGTTGCAATATCCACCTCTGGTGAGATGTCTTCTCAGAATTGAAGTCTAAATGTTCTGCGTGACTTATCTTGGCAGAAGATCAACCCATGGAAAGTCACATTATCCAGTCTGAGGTAATAAAACCATTCTGTGATTAGGATTGCCAGCTAGATTTACACAAACTGCACTGAGACCTCCTCTCACCACAGACAGCTAGTAGAATATACTTATAGCGTGTCCCAGACTATTCTGAAATCACAGATAAACCATGAAATATCAGGCACATCTGCCTTAGATCATATCTTAATATATTTCAACTGTTTTAATGAAAAACTAGAAGTTTTCTCAGGGTGACTGAATATGCAGGTTCTCAAAGCACCTAGAGGATGACTTCCCTCCATCATTTTCACCATGTTGCTCATTCACCGTTTTCTCCAGAGGTAGATGAAAAGGCATGCATTTGGTAACAGTGACAAAGAAACAGCGTTAGTACCCCTGGTGTAACTCTCAGCATACAGAGGCCTAGGACAGTAAAAAACCATAAAATTCCAGTGTTTCTTTGACAGATGCTTAAGCCCCCAACATAGCCAGAAAACATACCAAGTAGAGGCTCCATTAATCATTTCCAGGGCATTGCACTTAATAATTGAAGTTTTGTCCTGGGCACGCATTTAAGTCTTGCAAAGCATTCCACATTCTGTAAGGCTTAACAATATTTATTCTGAGTTTGTGCACAGAGTAAGGCCCAACAGGTACTCAAATAAGCCACATTCTGTGCTTAGACATTAAGTAGACAGTATTAGCCTGATTTTTAATCCTACGTTAATGAAATACTGAACGGAAGGAGAAGCCAACAGTGATTAAAATAACTACTAGTAAACATTTGGCAGACTTACAGAATACAATTAGGGACACAAGTGTAGAGCACATACCTGTGCAAACTGTTATTTATTAAAAGTAAGCCACAGTTACTGGAGAGACAAAGCTGCAACCTTAGAGTTGCCAGAAGCTGCTCTTCAATAGGTAATGAATACAAATACACATGCTATTCAGTGCATGGTGTGATCTAAACTCATCAGTGGTTAGGCACTCCCAGCAAGAGGATCCTTAAACTCCATCAGCCTATGCAGATGGTTGTGTCTCTTCTCAAGCCTCTCTCACAGGTAAACAGGAGTCTGCTATAATGGCTAGTTGGTTTTCTGCTAAATCCTTTTAGGATTTAGCTGTCTCACTTCTGAAACTTTAGCTTTTTCAGCACGCAGATGTAAGGATAATTTCTTTAGATTAGGATTTTGCTTCCATGGAAATAGCAAAAGCTCCTAGCAATGACAGGTCCAAGTAATGGAGAGTCCAGGCTTGCAGAAATGCAAAGTTCCTAGAGAAACACAAAGTTCCTGTGGTGCTTGCCCCAGCAGTCTCTGCCTTACAGGACACAGCTTCAGACAGGCGGCAGAACAGGGAGTGAATTGTCTGCTCTTCTCTGCTTGGAAGCCTCGTATCAGTTCCAGAGGCAACAGCTGCTTTCCACACCAACAAAGAAATCAATTCACTGGGAAAGATTTGCTTTTTACCTCCATGCATCACATTTTTAGTCCACTAAAGCTTAGAAGAGGGAGAGAAGAAATGCAATGGAAGCTTCTCACTCATCACTGGGAAATGTATTGCAGGCACTTCAAAATTTGTAAATCGGGGAATATCAATACCAGAGATGTGTTTTTAAGTAGCTGATGTGTTCCTGCCCTGAGGACACCACCATTCAAGAGCAAGCACAAAGGACATGTTCTGACATCAAAGCTGCTAGGCTGCTTTGCTGACATGGGATCCCGTTGTCTCCAGTGGGTCTCCAGTCCAAGGGTTTTATGTAGTACTACATACAGTTTTTGTCAAAAGGTTAGAGGAAGTTTCTGTTTGTGCAGAAATGCAAATTCTCTTGAAACAAAATAGTTGGGGTGATGCCAGAGAGTTTTATTGGTCCGGTTCAGTCTGATCCAGAATTATCTTCTGCTAAAATGGACAGTAACAAATGCTTTCCATTCTAATACTAGAATTCATCACTGTTAAAAAAAATTGACACAGCTTTCTCAATAATAAGAAAAGAAACCCTCAGTTAGCACCCTACTACATTCTATGTTTAACAATTCTGAAGTTTATAAAATAAATCCTGTGAACTGAGGCATTTCATCTCTCTTTTTCCCAAACTTAGAATAAACAAAACACAGAGTGAACCCCTAGTAGTAGTAAATTGTCTTAGAGGGTTGTCTTTTCTCCCCCGTTCAGGTGAATTTATATACATAAGAGATTTCAAGCATGGTCTGTGCAAGGGCATATCAGGTTCAGATCGCTGCCCACAGATTGTCTGGTGCAGTGGTACAGCAATTTGTTCTGTGTCAGTAACAGCATTCATGGCGTTGTGCTGATAAGGAGGCCTAGGATGTGATTTATTCCTAGAGCAGCTGAAGATGAAAATCCAGCTGTGTTATGTCTTCTTTGTTAAACCAGCTGTAGGTTACAGCCAAATCCCTGCAAAATGCAGGGAGATACTGAAAAGATGAAAAAGGAAAACTTCTCCAGAGACACAGCACCTCTCAGGCTCCAGGGCACTTGGCAGACTGCTTGGCTTGGCTAATGGTCTTCCGTGTGACAAAGAACATATGGCTTTCACAATTAAAAAAGTTCTCAAAAAAAGTATGTCAGAAAAGGGAACGTTAAACCTCAGGCAGCTTCTTTTGAAGAAGGGCAAAGGGAGGCAAAAGCAGTATCTTACCTGGCAAGAGCTAAAAACCCCCAAAGTTCTCACTCGATCTGGACACTGAAAATTACAGCTAATGGGAAAAAAAGTGTTATTGTAGTGGGCCATATGCTCCCATCCTTAGAGAAATTCTTCCAGAGTCACCCAGCTGACAGATAGGAAAAAACAACTGCCCCCAAAAATACCCTTTGGTGGGTTTCCACACCTCCCCAGCCTGTTGAATCTAGGAAAAAATTACTCCAGGGCATAGACTGTTTTCTAAATTGTCTGTTTAGAAGCACTACATAGCTACATTACCTTTGGAAACAGCTAGATATAAGCTTGAATTTGCACCTGTCAATTGTCCATCATTCTCGTGGAGAAACTAGCTACTCATGTCTTCAACATGTTTTACTGGGTGAAAAACTGGCTGGAGGGCAGGGCCCAGAGAGCGGTGGTGAATGGAGTTAAATCCAGTTGGCAGCTGGTCAGCAGTGGTGTTCCCCAGAGATCGGTATGGGGTCCAATTCAGTTTAAAATCTTTATCAATGTCCTGGACGAGGGGATGGATTGCACCCTCAAGTAAGTTTGCAGATAACATCAAGTTCGGTTGAAGTATTGGTCTTGGTCTGCTTGAGGGTAGGAAGGCTTTGGAGAGGGATCTGGACAGGCTGACTGGGTGGGCTGAGACCAATTGCATGAGGTTCAATAAGGCCCAGAGCTGGCAGTTGGGTCACAACAATCCCATGTAGCACTACCAGTTCGGGGAAGAATGGCTGGAGAGCTGCCCAGCAGAAAAGGACCTGCGGGTGTTTGTCAGCAGGTGGCTGAACACGAGCCAACAGTGTGCCCAGGTGGCCAAGAAGGCCAACAGCACCCTGGCCCATATCAGGAATAGTGTAGCCATCAGGATTAGGGAAGTGATTGTCCCACTGTACTTAGCAGTGTTGAGGCTGCACTCCAAATACCATGTTCAGTTTTGGTCCCCTCATTACAAGAAAGACATTGAGGTTCTGGAGTGGGTCCAGAGAAGGGCAACAAACCTGGTGAAGAGTCTGGAGAATAAGTCTTATGAGGAGCAGCTAAGGGAGCTGGGATTGTTCAGCTAGAGAAAAGGAGGTTGAGGGGACACCTTCTCACTCTCTATAGCTACCTGAAAGGAGCTTATAGTAAGGTGGGTGTTGGTCTCTTCTCCCAAGCAACAAACAATAGGAAAAGAAGAAACAGCCTCAAGCTGTGACAAGGGAGGTTTAGTTGGATATTAGGAAAAATTTCTTCACTGAAACGGTTGTCAAGCATTGGAGAAGGCTTCCCAGGGAAGTTGTTGAGTCACCATCCCTGGAGATATTTAAAATACATGTAGACAGGGGTGCTTAGGAACATCGTTTCATGGTGAACTTGGCAGTGTTAATGGTTGGATGATGACCTTAAAGGTTGTTTTCAGTCTGATTCTTTGATTCTAGTGCCACTGTTTACTCCGTTGTAGAAAAAGCAGCTTTAACCAGTGCTTTTCCTGAATAAATCTTTTTGGTTTTATATGGACATTTTACATCTGGAGATAAGGCAGAGGTGGGGGGGGGGGGGGAAGTCAAATAAACATATCGTTGTCCAGTTGCAGTAAATTTCCATCACAACACTTTGGAACCTTCTCTATTCTCTGAAGCTAAAAGATTAAAAAAAAACCCAAAAAACAACAACCAAACCCAGCAACAAAAATGAATTGCAGATGGATTACTTAGAAAACATAGCTGCTCTTGCCAGTGTTCACCTGATCACCTCAAGCTGTTTTTCAGAAGAGACAACAGTTTCTTTCTCCATTTCTCTTAACCTGCTTGCCTCCATTCTCCAGGTCTTATTTAGTTTCAAAAGATATCAATTAAAAGGTAAATATAAGTCAAAACCAACTGACAATAATCACAGCTAGGAAAATAACAATAGGAAGCTGTGCTTTTGCATACCAACCAGAGTAACGTGTCTTTTCTCTGCCCATCATGTGACCTCTCTGAGGACATGTGCAGCTGCCAGAGACAAGGGCATTGGATCAACTTTTCTCTGAAATAGGAAGGATGTAGGAAGCAACTGCAAAAGAAGATTCCTGAATGTCACTCCCACCCCACTCTTGCTCTGTGTTTTGTGGTTAGGTCCATACTAGGTTGTAAATAGAGTTCAATACTAGTTAAGAATGATGTTTTTCCTAAAACAGATTCAAACAACCCCAATTTTAGTAATAAGAAATGTTATTGCCTTAAATATTTCTGAACTTTCACAGATGGGTGTCACAGGCCAGGCTGTGAATGTGGAAATACCTCCAAAAGCCTAGTCTAAGCTTGCTCAGAGACATTCAAGAAATTACTACCGGAAATCTTATTCTCCTGAAAATTTCTTTGTGAAAACTCCAGTTATCACATTGGCCTCTTAAGTCATCACTTCACAGTGAAAGTATCTGCCATAAAAAGGGCGCCCATTTGTAACAGACCTTGAAAATGATGTGTTTTACTTGTTGTATAAATTCTATTAATTTTAGTAGGCCCAATAACAATTTCTGCAAAAGTAGCTCTGTTGGAAGAATAATTTACTCTACAGCATGGACTTCATCAGCTGAGGAACAAATCCAAACAAGGTTACAGTGCAGCTACAGCGCTCGCTATGAGCAAGCAATGACCAAGGCAAGAACTCCCACAGAGAGGGCAGCAATTCCCACCTAACGCTGGAATTGCAAAAATGTGTGAGAGAATCTGCATGCCCTAATGAAAGAACAATACCAATGACACCTCCTCCTCCTCCTCTCTGCAGACCAAAACCATATTTTATTAGCTAACCAGCAAGACCATCAGACAGTGGGAGCCGAGGAGTGAAAGCTGCAAGATGATGCTTCCAGTCTTTCTGGATGACTGATCTGTGACTGCTTAATAGAAAATGCAATTCCGACAAGAATAAACCAAAGACTGATGTGTGAACAAGGTAAACCCTGGCTAAATACAGGGCTCGTAGGATGTAAGTTTTGTCTTTTATATCAGATCCCAGGAACAGTTAAGGCAACTCAGTGGCAGGAGGTCAGAAAACTAAGTAGTCAAGCCTCACAAAGTCATTATCCTGAATTTTAACTGTGGTAACTGGGTGCATGTGTTTTCTCCATGGCAAATTTAGAGTAAAATATACTGGCCAAAATCAGGAAGATGAGTAACACTGAAACATTTATCTCACCAAGTTGTCCAGGTTAAGAGCTCTAACAGAAATCTCACATATCAATTCTTAACTCGTGAAACTGCAATTGAGAAGTTGTTTCTTGCAATAATTTCCCGGAATTGAAAGTGCAGTAAGATCAGCAAACAAATATCATAATGTACCAACACAAGTTTTGCTGTTTCTCCCAGAAAACGATCTGTTCAAGTCTGCCTTTTAAGTAGTAAGTCCTAATATACTTTTTGTTATAAAGGTAACATTGACTCAGGTGTTTCCATGAATAACTGTATGTACTCTGAAGAATTACTAATTAAAAAAATAATTATTTCGAATAGTCTAAATAATCCTAGGAAAGAATACAAGAACTGATGGAGAGAAGAACCACAAAGGTGAACATCTAGGAATGCAGCTCAGCAGTGGAAAACTGAGGGTTGGTTTTTTTACAGATTGTGTGTTGAACAAGGGCATTCCAGATAAATTTAAAGCAGTTGTTAGAACACCTCTTCCCAATGGAGAAATTACTGGGGAATTCATGGGAATATAAACCTACTTAATGACATTCCTGCTAAGCCTATATAGGATGCCTGACTCCTCTACACATTTTCTGAAAAGCAACTTTATCTACTCTCTGGAGTAGAGAATTCAATAATCAAATCCCCCAGCAAGCTAAAAATGTTCTTTGCCGCCCTGCCAGCCTATAAATGACTGGCCAGGTGCCTTGTGAATATTTTCATTACCTGAAAGATGCATCTTTATTACTAATGGATGAAAAGCAGCCAATTGAGCCATGAATAATAACTACAAAGCACAAGAGAAATTACAACCAGGCTAGCAATAAGTTGCTTGCAATTGGGCTTTCGTGCTTTAAATTCCAACAACGTAGCCAGATCAGATATTCAAGTAAGAGAGGAAACAGGATTGTGAAATCCCAGGAATACCACAGCTAAGGACAGGTGTCATACTAAATTTTCACCAGAAAACTGTCAATCCATTGATTGCTACTCTGAGTTTGCAGAGCTTGCACAACTAATGGATAAGGATTATCTTTTTTTTAAAAAAAAAAAAAAGTACAATAAACCAAACAAAACATAACAGAGCTTCTGAAAAACATCTAAAATAATGTTACTTTGGCATATATTCAAACAAACAGCACAATAGGTGAAAGGCTTATGATAATTAACTTCAATTAATTCTCTCAGACAGTAACACACAATTATGGAAGAGGAAACTCAAATACTTGTGATATCATTAAGACATACATGAAAATACCCAGTATTTGCTTCACAGTCAACATTCAGGTGGCCACACCAGAAGAGGTCATTGAGACTATCATAGATGTCCTCCACTCTGTGGATTTCTAATCCTTCTGCTGCCCCAGGCCTGTCCTCAATCTTGAAACTCTTGTGCTGCTGGAGCAAAAAAGATCACAGCACAGTAACAAGATAAGCTCACCTAATTTCAAATTTTATATCTGCAAACAGAAGGGGAATTAGGCCCAAGCTGAGGCCTACTAAGGGCTACCAAGAGCTTTCTGGCAGCTAGCTTTCATTTCCGAGGTCTTGCTGGCTTTTAGAGGGCCCTGATTACTAGGGGCTTGCCCTTTAAATTGTATTACTCAGCTCCCTATGTCTTTTGCTAGATGCTTCATTAAAAAAAAACATGTCCTGAGTTAAATGGTAAAGAAAATGCCTTTGTAAAGAGGTTTTTAGTTCACAAAAGCTCTGGAACATATGGGGAACACAGAATAATGGTTTGCAACTTTTGATGTTACATTTAAAGTGAAAAAGGGCAGATTTTTCATATTTTTTAATGAATGTGCGCTTATATTGCGATGCAGCAAAACAACTTGCAGACAGTGGAGAAGCTTTGCTAAGAATTTTAGCTAAATATATAGGCTGGTTCTCAATTTGACAATAGGTACTTTGTTCCCCTCACCACAGCTGTCAAAGATTACAGCAACGATTGAGCTCTGACTGAAGCTGGAAAGCTGTGCTGTTTCTTGGGCATGAATCTGACAGGTTACAGAGCATGTAAATCCTACATTGAATGGAGAAGCTGAAAAGCCAAAGGCAGCCTACCTTTGCTAAGCTGCCTATCTTCAGTCTGGGCTCGTGAAGCTTTTTCTGGGCTTTTTCATTTCACTATGACTGCCTTGGACTCCTCTGTGTGGTGTAGGCATGTGCCAGGTGAAGGTGGCTGATCAGTCCTAATCAACTCACATCATTCCTTCCTATACCTCAGCTTCTCCCCCTGTGCAATGGGAAGACTAATATTTTTCACTTGAGTTTTTCACCATCTATAGAAGAAAGAGCAAGGCATGCAAACTGGATCCTTTCTATCATCAGAGGCTCTTGTTAAGCTCAGTGGTTATCTTTGTCACTAGTTGTGTGTCTTCATTCAAATCTAACCAGAATACATTTATTGAAACTGAGGACATGGGAGAAGGGACAGTTCATCCTTGCTTTGTAAGCAAGTACATTTGCCTTGCAAAGCTCAAGCAGTTCTTTACCACACTTTCAGCTGACAAATGACAAATGCCAGTTGCCTTGCAAATAGTTTCTACAAGTTAGTGAGACACAGTAAATAAAACCAAGGCTGTTCAGGAGGTGACATATTAGAAAATAAGACTGTAGCTCATTGTTACAGTCTTTTGCTGCTATGCTTTCATATGTCACATTCCTCTCCCTGTTGTCTTATTGGGGAAATAACAAGGTAAAGTCAGACTCCTTGGACTCCCACACCAAGCTTTGAACAGCTGTGTTATCACAGCTCAGGACAACAAAGACAAAGTTTTCAGGTTTTCAGTGCTCAGGAGTGGCAGCAGAATCAGTCCCGTGGAAGAGGGAAGCAAAAACGTGTTTCGATACAGCACTATTTCGGTTCATTTTTGCAGACCCTTATGTACTTCCTTGAAAGTTTTGGAGATGAGGAGGTGTTAGAAAGATTTCCTAAATGAAAGGGAAATATCTGGGCCTGAGAGTGGGTGGTGCACATCTAGGATAGCCATACTGAAGCAAATGTCAACCTCACAGGAATGTGAAACTGCAGGTTAAAAGCCCATGAAATGGTCACACTGACTGGGGCAACAACGTGAAAGCTGCTCCATGCCCATAACTATCACTGAAATGAAGACAGAGTGAAAGGTTTGTGCAGGGCCAAGCCCCTAAACACATTCTGGGTACATTAGAGCATTTGGTCTATATGGTTGATTGCACTAAAAAAAACGCAAGAGTCTGATTCATAGAATCATAGAATCATAGAATGGTTTGGGTTGGAAGGGACCTTACAGATCATCGAGTTCCAACCCCCCTGCCATGGGCAGGGACACCTCCCACCAGAACAGGTTGCTCAAAGCCCCGTCCAGCCTGGCCTTGAACATCTCCAGGGATGGGGCATCCACGACTTCCCTGGGCAACCTGTTCCAGTGCCTCACCACCCTCACTCTACAGAATTCCTTTCTGGTATCTAATCTAAATCTCCCCTCTTCCAATTTGAAACCATTACCCCTTGTCCTTTCACTACACTTCCACATAAAGAGTCCCTCTCCAGCTCTCCTGTAGGCTACCTTCAGATATTGAAAGGCCATTATAAGGTCTCTGTGGAGCCTTCTCTTCTCCAGGCTGAACAACCCCAGCTCTCTCCTCATAGGGGAGGTGCTCCAGCCCTCTGATCATCTGCGTTGCCCTTCTCTGGACTTGTTCCAACAGGTCTATGTCCTTCCTGTGTTGAGGACCCCAAAGCTGGACACAGTCCTCCAGGTGGGGTCTCACAAATGCAGAATAGAGGGGCAGAATCATCTTCTGTGACCTGCTGGCCACACTTCTCTTGATGCAGCCCAGGATAAGGTTGGCTCTCTGGGCTGCCAATGCACATTGCTAGCTCATGTCAAGCTTCTCATCCACCAATACCCCCAAGTCCTTCTCCTCAGGGATGCTTTCCAGCCATTCTCCAACCTGTATTTTTGTCTGGGATTGCTTCAAGCACTTGGCTTGGTCAAACTTCATATGATTTACATGAGCCCACCTCTCAAGCCTGTCCGCCTCTGTACTGTCATGGAAGTAATGAGGTCTTTTTTCTATTGCACTAACATCAAGAATTTACAATACATTAATATTCAGGAAATAAGATATGGCATATAAATTCATATAATACAAAAATGAAGGAAAATAATATGTTTTTATTAATAAAAAGACATTAATTTCACATGCATACCAAAGGAAAATTATTTCAAGAGGAATGCAGTGATACAGCTAATTAGTAGTGAAAAGAAAAAGCTATACTCAAGCAGCAAGAAAACACATTTTGAAGAGGAGTCAGAATAACCAGTATCTTGAGGGCCTGAAGCCCAGGGAATTATACACAGTTAAAATCACAATGATGAACCAAAGAATATAGCAAAAGATTTTAAAATGTCTGGAGCTGGGGAATGTTGCTCAGGCATTCCAGACAGAATGCTCCACAAAAAGGCATCAGGCAGTTTTTTATGAGCTCTGCAAAGAGGATATTTGAGCTTTTTTTCTAGTCCTGAGACCCTCTTTCAGATAGACACATTTCTTTTGTTATCAGATATTTTGCAGTACCCAAAAACTGAAACAGAATGGTTAGGGGACAGGGATAGATACTGTAAGGATTACAAGGTGTCCCCAGACCCTTCTTTTCTCCAGAGTGTACAACCCCAAGTCTCTTAGCCGGTCCTCAGGGGAGAGGTTCTCCAGCCCTCTGATCATCTTTGTGTCCTTCTGATCATTTTTGTGGCCCTCCTGTGGAGTCACACCAATAGGTCCATGTCTCTCCCGTGCTGAGGACCCAGACTTGACACAGTACTCCAGGTGAGGTCTTACAAGACTGGAGCAGAGGGGCAGGATGGACTCCCTCAACCTGCTGACCATGCGGCTTTTAAAATAACCCAGGTTGACTTTCTGGGCTGCAAGTACACATTGCCTATTCATGTTTAGCTTCTCATCAACCAACACTTCCAAGTCCTTCTCCTTAGGGCTGTTCTCAAGTAATTCTCTGTCCAGCCATGTATTTGTGCTTGGAATTACCTTGACCCAGGTGCAGGACCTTGCATTTGGACTTGTTGAACTTCCTGAGGTTTACACGGGCCCACCTCATCTAGGTCCCTCTGGATGACATCCCTTCCCTCCAGCATGTTGACTGCTCTACACATCTTGATGTTGTCAGCAAACTTGCTGAGGGTGCATTCAATTCCACTGTCCATGTCATCAACAAACAGCACGGGCCCGAGGAACACCACTCATCGCTGGCTTCCACTTGGACATCAAGCTATTTACCTCAACCTTTTGAGTGTGTTCATCCAGACAATTCCTTATCCACTGAATGGTCCACCCATCAAATTTAGAGACAAGTTTGTCACGCAGGACATTGTCAAATCCTTTGCACAAGGACAGATAGATGGTGTCAGTTGCTCTTCTCTTATCCAGGTAGATGAGGTCAGTTACAGCTCTTAATGCTGTAATACCACTGTAGAAGGCCACCAAATTTAAAAGGCACAATTTGCCTTTAGTGAATCCATGTTGGCCAAAAATCACCTCCTTATTTTCCATATACTTTAGTACTGTTTCCAGGAGAATCTGCTCCATGATCTTGCTGCACACAGAGGTGAGGCTGACTGGGCTGTAGTCCCCCATGATCTTCTTTTTTCCCTTTTTAAAAATAGTTGTTTCCCATGACTTTTCCATTCAGCAGAAACTTTACTGGACTGCCACAACTTCTCAAATATGATGGATAGTGGCTTAGCAACTACATCTGCCAGTTCCCTCAGGACTCACAGCTGAATCTCAGGCTGTGGATTTGCACAGCTTCAGGTTCCTCAGATGGTCTCAAACCTGATCTTCACCTGCAGTGGGTGGTTCTCCATTCTCCCAGTCCCTGCCTTTGCTGTCTGCAACTCAGGTGGTGAGGCTAGAGCTGTTGCTAGTGAGGACTGAAGCAAAAAAGTCATTGAGTGCCTCAGCCTTCTCCATATCCTGGGTACCCAGGTTTCCTGTTTCCTTCCAGAGAGGGCCCACATTTTCCCTAGTCTTATTTTATCACTGATGAACCTGTGGAAGCCTTTTTTTGTCACTCTTGAAATCCCTAGCCAGATTTAATTCTATCTTGGCTTTCCTAATCTGATTGCTGGCTGCTCAGACAGCCAGTTTCTCTGTATTCCTCCTGGGCTACCTGTCCTTGCTTCCACCCTCTGTAGCCTTCATTTTTTTGTTTAAGTTTAACCTTAGCAAGCTGAGTTTTGCCCTTCATTTCTTTGTAAGATTGCAGGACTAATTAATGTTTTGCCTTCTATTTTCATCTTTTCCATTTCTTCCCCCTTACGCTGCATATCAGAAAGAATGTGAGGGAGTAGGTGGACTACTAGGCTACCCACTGCGTCCAAAACAATGCTTTGAAAAAGCCAATAATCAAGTTTTCCTGGTAGAAAACTAGAAATGTGAAATGCACCCTCCTTGGCTAAGCTACTGTCATTATTTCTATTCCTAGCTCGACTCCGTTCTTGGTTATTTTATCTATTTCACTGGTGTTGTGACACTTTAATTGTTCCAAAATCACAGTTGGTATTAGACCTTAATGCTTGGTTTTTACTTCACCACAATTAACAATGAGTAATCCTGGTATGGTAACCACTACTTTTCCTCCCACCAGCACCCATCTTCAACTCACAGGTAGTATCCTCCTCCCCAGGCAGGCCATCCCAAGGAAGGGCAATAGCTGAAAGTGAGGGCTAGAGGCCAGGGAGGTTTCACATGTGCTGTCAGAAGAGATTCTTGCATATCCTGCAGAGATCCCAATCCATGGAGAATTCATATGGCCGTTCTGGCAGCAAAGTAGGGTCTTGCTCGAGAAGCTCTTTTAATTCACACAGATCCTCAGGAGGAACTGCAAATCCTAGGTATTCTTTAACAAGTTGAAGCCAAAGTGACTGGGTAAGTAAATAAACAATTAGGGGAAAGGATGGTTATAAGAAAAGACAAAGCCTGATTTTGTATTGCATTCGCTTAATGTTCTTTTTCTTATGCAAAGCTATGGTGATAAAACATTGTGTCACATGCCAAGTGGATGGTGACAGGAGGGAAGAAGTGTTAAAAGTTTTACAAGCACTTCCCTTATTGTGCCAAATTTTTGAGCTGGATTTTTGGCCCTCCAGCTCAAAAATCAGTTGTTAGTTTTTATAACTACCCTTATTATTGTTTCAGGACCTCATGGTTGGCAGTGCAAGGCACAGACTAATGAAACATCCTGCCCCTGGGTGCACAGCTTGCCATTGTGACCACTTGGAAGAGCAAATTCCAGTTTGGACCACCTTACCAGTCCAACTGGTTTCAATCTTCTCCACTAGCACACTTCATTCTTGCTAACGAGCAATCAAGACCCAGAAACATTCCCACAGCTACTTACTTGCTGTGGAATAGAGGGGCTTTGTTCTTTGACTAAATTCAGTGTCGTTAAAAGTAAGCCTAACAGCTGTAACAACAGTTTCAACTAAACTGTCCTCCCAACTACTGAAACTCTCTAGCTCTTTTCATATTTGATATTAAAACCTGTCTGTTGCTCCTTATGTTTGTTTCTCCAGTTTATTTCGCTGTCTCTTCCTCCTGTGAGAAACACTACAGAACAAGCATCTATAGAAAATAATACACAAATTAAGTGCACAATGTCTTATACTGTAAATGTGAAAACAAATATTTTTGAAGATTCTAATGAGAGTCACAGCCCGTTATGCTTTAAATTCTCTTCTTAAAGTCTTTGCGCATCATACATCCATTTTGTTTCCAAAGACATCAGTTTGCCTCCCAAGACATCAGTTCCTCTGCAAAGTCCACAAAGCTTAGCAGAAACGCCACTGGTCCATGAGTGAAAACAAAAGCCTGCTGGGATCCCAACGTGGATCCTGCTCTCTGTATCACTTAGCTACTTACTCTTTATCACTAATTTGAAATTATAGAGTTGCTGAAACATGGGAGTCATTCTAGTCATACGCTGGATGGACCTCTTAAATTTTTTGAAGGTCATTCTTCTTTCTATGGTATGAAGAATCCCTAGCGCTGCCCACACTTAATAATGATACTAAACAAATGGTAGCACCAGGGCATATTTATTATACAGAAAGAAATGGCAGTGCTTTATCTTATTTTAAATAATTGTTCTATGGTATTAACAAACTAGGCCTGCTTTTCATGGGTGGTTTAATTTGAGGTGTTTCTGTTTTAAATAGCAAAAAAAAAAAGGGGGCATTTTCCTTGTTGTTTACTCAACAAGCTCAAAGAGCACAACATACAGACAGTAAATACTCCATTGCAGCAGCTACAGCCTTTTCACAGATCAGCCCAGAAAAGAAAATGATTGAATTAGGGGCAATAATGGCTCCTTTTTGCAAGTGAAAGAAAGCAAATATTATTTGGATGAGGTCCAAGCAAAGCTTTCCCGGTACAGGCTATTTTCTTTGCAGTATAAAGGCCTGCAAAAACATACCCAGCTCCTGCTTGTGAAGTTTGCCACCTACTGAGGAAAGAGCAGCACAGCAACGCCAGGAAAGAAAAAAAAAAAAAAAAAAAAAAAAAAAAGGAGGAAAAAAAATGAAATAATTGTGCTGAAGCTGTTATATGATATAGCCGTATTTCTTCTTGGAGACTATGGCCATAAAGGTTTCTGCACTCCTCTAGATAGCTGACAATGGATCGATTAAACAACAGAAATACCTCTCATCCTTCTCCTTTATACATAAAGCCGTAGAGACAGTGTTTTATCCTGAATCAGCCCTAGATCCTGTTCTACAAACCTAAACCTGAATTGGAAAAAGATTCCCAACTTCTGCAGGAAACATATAATTTCCTAAAGTACTGAGGTGTTGAGATATTGTAAATCACAAACTTATAGGTAATAAAAAGTCACTCTACAGCCATTTCTAAAATGATATTGATATTTTTTATTCACCTCCAAGGCCTATAAAGTGTACTCTGAAGAAATTAATAGTCTGTCTTTATAACAGGAGGCATATGAGACATACTACCTGCCAAAGTATAGAAATACATGTTACAATTTAAAAAACTTTTCAGTATGCTTTTTGGTGAAAAGCATGACATATACACAGCTTAAGAGCAAGGCACAGAGTCCTTACACAGGTCACAGAGGCATCAGTGACCATAAGTGGGTTGCTGTCATTTCAAATTCACACAGTTAAGATATTTATAAAATTGAAAATGCTATTAAAACCTTTAATTGAGCCACAAAAGGAAAAAAAAATATATCAGAATGCAAAAGCTTCAGAAGACTTGGAGTCCAGATTCCTTCACATCTGGTCACCAGGGTATAAATAAAACCCCATCAAAATAATATTCCCATCTGCAGATGAAATTGGTGCCTGGCCCAGTGGAGACCAACAGTTCCATAGCAGAGCTTGCCTCCCTCCTTTTTGAGCAGAAATCATCACACCCTGCTCCTAGGTGGGCTCCCATTTGAATTTGGAAAGCCTTAAGGACCACCAGAGCTACCAGTGACATCCTGCACCACAAGCAATGGCACTACATCTGTAGCAGGTTTGTAGCTCTGCTGGAGCATACAGCAGTGATCCTCTGGCCGTATGCTGACGGGAAGGATGCTGGGGCCCCAGAGTCAGCTGAACTCTCCTCCTGCAATATACCTCCCTCTGCTAGTGCTGGTGCTGCAATGACAGAGCAAGGATTAATGGGGAGAAGAAGTGCTCTCCAGCCAGCCAGAAATTCATCAAAGATTGACATTGTTATATGAAATTACATCTAAGTGGAATAATTACTCATTTATTTTAAGCAGATGTTTGAATAGCATACATACGTAGAATCATAGAATGGTTTGGGTTGGAAGGGACCTTACAGATCATCGAGTTCCAACCCCCCTGCCATGGGCAGGGACACCTCCCACCAGAACAGGTTGCTCAAAGCCCCGTCCAGCCTGGCCACATCTCCAGGGATGGGGCATCCATGACTTCCCTGGGCAACCTGTTCCAGTGCCTCACCACCCTCACTCTACAGAATTCCTTTCTGGTGTCTAATCTAAATCTCCCTTCTTCCAATTTAAAACCATTACCCCTTGTCCTGTCACTACACTTCCACATAAAGAGTCCCTCTCCAGCTCTCCTGTAGGTTCCCTTCAGATATTGAAAGGCCATTATAAGGTCTCTGTGGAGCCTTCTCTTCTCCAGGCTGAACAACCCCAGCTCGCTCAGCCTGTCCTCATAGGGGAGGTGCTCCAACCCTCTGATTATCTGCGTGGCCCTCCACAGATGCATACGCCGCATATGCATACATATTTGAATGTATGTATGTATCTTAATACACGTCTAAATAGATACAACACAGCAGCTGATACCATATAAATACATGTTAACACAGAGATGTACATGGCATACATGTACCACTAGGATGCTGAGCAACGCAGGGCCCGAATTCTGGTAACCAGGTAATGTGACTCACCAACGCCAGCTCCGACAGAAACGGTTCTGCCGGCTGTCACCCCCATGGGTTTATGTGCAGAATCGACTGGCACGACCTGAGAAACAGAAACCCTGCGATGGGGTGACAAATGGGGATGAGGATTGGGAGGCACCGCGAGCGGCGGGTGCTGCGTGGCCCGAATTCCTGCATGCACGCTCTACTTTTAGCTGCGGCCAAAGGCATCATTCGCTGCACGCTGTGGCCCCGGGGGCTGCACAGAGCCCGGGGGGTGAGGGGGACAGCAGTGCGAGGTGCCATCTGGCAGAGGCAAGAGGCAGAGGGGGTCTACACTTCCCAGGGCAGCGGCGGGGGAGGGCAGTCACTGCCCACCTGATGAGTCAGAGCGGGCTGGCTGAGTCAGCATCTCCTTTTTCCAGGTGGTAAACTCCATCCCCTGCCCAGACACCCCTGGGCAATGGGAGGGTACTGCCACAGCAAAGGTTGAAAACACTCTCTGCTGTGATTAAGAGAGCAGCAGGCTTCCAGCGTAGCCCGAGAAAGTCTTGTAACTCTGGCCCCTAATCTAACAGCAGTGACTTTTAAAATCATCACAGTGAATGCAAGATAATTAAATAGATTTGTGTACTCTGCACTTCTTTGGCTTTCTTCCTGATGGGCTAAATCAATTTAGGGTGAGAACGTTTAGTTTCTTAAGCACGTTAACAAACTTCATTTACAATCAGAAGACAAATTGTTTCAGAATGTCCCATAAAATCAGCTGCACACCCATCTGGTCCTGGTGCTTTATTGTCTAATATTTCTTGCAAGTCTATTTTGTTTCTTCCACGTCTCACAGGCCTGTTAGCTCTCCTGGCTCCCGTGCAAAGCAGCAAGCACAGCAGGGTGCTGGCAGTCAGGAGATGTCACCTCTCTGGGTTCTGCTGCGCTGCCCTCCATGGTCACAGCATGCACAGCTATTTTCTCAGTAGCCCCTGTTTTACATTCCTTTTTCATTCAGGGCGTTTACCTGGAATCTCCTGGTAGGAAAATGACAGATTTTCAAAGTTTTACAGCACTTGCTTTCTCTCTTTTTGGAGCGGGATGTCAATTCATCAGGGCCCCAAGCCCAGCCCCAGCATCAGGCTCAGCATCTATGTGCCCACCTCATTTCTACTCCTGCTCCACTCCAAAATGGGCACGGACCCCAGGTGTGAATTACGTGAGATCCAAACGAGCAATGTACAGGAGAGCCTGTGAAGTCTGAAAACAACTGATCTCCGTCTGTCTCAGCTACCCCCTCTGATGTGAGTTTAGATGCCTTGTGACCCTTCACACCCCAAATCTACGAAGAAGCTTGTCCAGCCCCATATGGCAGCTCTGTGCTTCAGATGTGCCAGATACAGGGCTGTAGATCTCCATGTCAAAGTGTCCTCTCAGCTGGTACTTGGCTGTATTCCACACCCTCACGTGTCCGCAGCCAACAGGGCAATGGCCAGTTTACAGCTGTGGAACCATAAACCCATGACACCACTTTTTAAAGATATTTTATCTGAGCAACACCAAGAGGATTTTTATTATGCCTTTAGCCTCCAGATCCTGCTTTCTGCTGTTTCCTCTGTGAAAGCGTTTCTCTGTAACCTGCAGCTGTATGTATTCAGACCTCCAACTGCTGCTCCAATGATCAGAACATTGTCCTCAATCACACTGCATACGTTTCCCAACTTTTACTAATCTTGTTAGGGCTACAGCCGTTTCTTTCACATCCCTGAGAAATAAATCCCACATCATCTGGTATTCCCAATTTCAATTAGCTCCTGTAAAGAGCAACTCCTTTTTTTCTCTGCAATTTCAGAGTCCTCCTTTGTTCTTTGTGTTGATAAGGGTGAGGGTAGCTCCTGTCAGCCACCTCTCTCCCTGAGGAGCCTTCCCCTCTGGGAAGTGCTTCTCTGGTCATTTAGGTTATTTACTTGGGATGAAGTAAGGACACTAGTGGGGTTGAACTTAGAAGAGGGAAAGAAAAAGAAAACAGGAGAGGCTGCAAATCACCTGATTGGTGTTGGCCCAGGGTACCTGCCTAGGAGCTGCTGCCCAGCCACTGCAGTTTCGGGCAGCACAATAAGCCTGCAGCTTCTGCTGTACTCGGAATCATGGAATCGTGTAATTGTCAGAGTTGGAAAGGACCTCTAGAGATCATCTAGTCCAACTCCTCTGCCAAAGCAGGATCGCCCAGAGAAAATCACTCAAGACTGCATCCAGGTGGGTCTTGAAGATCTCCAAAGAAGG
>BJBW01007266.1:0-12215 GCA_004320125.1 Scolopax mira
GGGACAGTTATTGGGGACGGTGTAGAGGCACCGTAGAGCTGCCCTGGAGATCCCCTGGCTCAGCACCACTTTTGCCCAGCTTCACTCCCCGTGATACCAGGGCATGGTGCGGCATCAGCATCCTCTCAAGGTAGGCCATGGAGATGGGGCTGGATCCAGCCACTGGTAGGGGGAGCAGGAGGTCGTTTGTAGATCTGGCGGGAGATGGATAAGCATCAGGAGATGGCAGTTTCCTTTTGAAGATGATTTTTATGATTGATGCATTGAAGGCTGCCTTACAGGGATGGGGTGTCCAATTCCCTGTTTCCATGTTGACTTTGAAAACCCACCCCAGCCAACTGTATTTTTTAACCCAACTCCTTTTTAGATCCATGTGTGTCTGACTGTTTGCTGCATGACTGGTCCCTGCTGCTGTGACACCCTGTGCTGGGGGGAGGGTTCAAATCCCCTGGGTCCATCCCAGCCCTGCCAGGTGGCCCTTTAGGGGCAAGGCAGAGTTTTGTTGGCATTTTTTAGCACGACTGTGGAAGGATGTGAATATTTTAGTTTGAAAAACCCAGAGTTTTTCTGGGGAGAAGCTAAAAGCGTGCGTGTGCCTGCGTTGCTTGAGGTGCTCGGCTACTGCTGCGATGAGTGTGGTGTAAGAGCCTACGTGGAAGAGAAAGTGAAGCGTGCACTACTGAAATGACAGGAAATACACCCACATGTGTGCTTGTGTTTCCTTTTCCGTGCTATAAAGACATCTTAGCACCACTTGATTTCAAACCCCCAGTCCTTAAGGCCTTTTTGCACGACTCGAGCTGGGAGAAGGCTCTCTCGCATGGGCGCAAGGGACTGCTGGGACGCTGATACCAACATGCCTTACATGCACGTGGCCTCTCTGGTTATTCAGAGCTCGGAGTCCAGCATCAAGAAGAAGCTGCTGAAGAGGAAAGGAAAGACGGAGAGTCCGTGGCTGAAACCCACTCGCAAGAGGAGACGGAGGAATAAAAAGAAACAAGGCAGTGTGTTAGGTAAAACTAATTGTGTTTTATTCCTTAACTACACGGAAATTAGCCTGCCAGGTTGGAGGGGTGATAGCTTTCCACGGGGCAGTGGCTCTGCAGAGCTCACTCTTCCTTTTCAAGGATGGGCTGTGTGATAAACCAGCGTGTGAACTGGCATCTCACTGGCAGTAACTGGTGGTGTGAACACTAACAGCCGGATAAATATGGGTTTTTTTCATGAACTTCCTTTATTTTAGAGTACCCAAGAAAGACTCATGGACTCATGTCCATGTGGAGTGTGGTTAGATGCAGGAGGGAAAGGAAGAACCACCCCAGAGTGATGCTCAATTGCTTTTGTACAGGTGTTTTTCCAGCGTAATGGAACATGCAGGATGTCTTTGCTTATTCTGAAAGCCCCACAATGTTTGTAATGAGCTCCCTCTGGCCCACCTCATGGTGGGGACATCCTTCAGGTGGTCATTCTTGTTTGACCTAAGTCACCCAGCAGTCAAAAGAAGGCTTCAGTAGCCTTTGTCTCCTGAAAGCTGTGGGTGGGGAGAGCTGGGAGTGCAGGCTGGGTGTGATACTACTTCTTCAGGAAAGGAACAACATGGGTAAAAAAAGGCAGATAGTCCCTGAAGTGAAGCTGTGCCTTCAGCTTCGTTATTAAGGTTTCACACATCCATTGCCATCAAAGCGTTTATTCTTCTGTGTTTGCTAATTCGTTGCAAACAGGTCATTTTTTTTTTTAATTAGCAGCTTTGTGGTTGCTTCTAAACTAAATGAGCACATTTCAATCTCTGGTCTGTGCCTGGGGTCTGTCAGTCAGCTGGCTTGCTCCCCTTCCTCCCGAGGCAGCCCCTTGCTTACAAGGTGGGGGTCATTGATTGCTTTCAGAGTGAATACCTAATCCTTAATTTCCGATGCAGACTGGTTTTCCACCCCTTCCCTAAAGCTGGTAGCCAGTCCTTCAGGCTAACCCAAGTCTCTTGGCCAAGCCTGAGTGGGAGTAGCAAACCAGGAGGGAAACCAAAGCCAAGGGAGTGTGAAGAGATTGGCAATTCCCACAAAGGCTCTGAGAGGTACCCACGCAACCTCTTCCCAGTGAAGAATCCCCTGTACAACCTCTTCCCAGTGAAGAATCCCTTGTATACAACCTCTTCCCAGTGAATAATCCCTCGTACAACCTCTTCCCAGTGAAGAATTCCTCATAAAGCCTCTTCCCAGTGAAGAATCCCCTGTACAACCTCTTCCCAGCAGCAGCTTCGCTCGCTTAGAGCCAGAACTTGGCTTTAAGGTTTTTCCCCTCTCATTAAGCTGGATGTCACCTGTCCCATCCTCTCCGTGGCATCCATGGTGAGCTGGAGCTCTCTGCTTGGCCGGAGTGTTCCTGGAGCCCTGTGTGGCAGGTGGGAGAGAGGAGGATGTGCTGAGCCCTGGTTTCATCCCTTCCTTGTGCCACTGAAGCTTCTGCTGGCGGTGCGGTACAGCAGCAGGCAGAGGTGCTTTTCAGAGGCAGAACTTACTCTTTTTTTTTTTTTTTTTCCTTTTTTTTTTTCAGTTGATACCTACCTAAGTGAAAAATCTGCTTGATGAGGGGAGGGAATCGGAGATCAATCATGCCATGTGTGCCCAGATGTTGTATTTTCATAATTCAATGTGCATCTGTACTCGTGGCCTCTGAGGAGCCTGCGTACAGCCTGCTGGCTTAAATATGGCCCTTGTGCTTGGAAGTGATTGATTTCGATTATTTTTTATGGTCATTTTTGACTGTGTGAACACCCCGTGTGTTTCCATCCAGGTGCCGAAGCCTATAAACCATCCTTGGGAGGCCGAGAGGGCCCCGGGCAGGAGAACAGCATGGAGTACATGGAGGTGTCCCTGGATTCCCTGGATCTGCGGGTGAAGGGGATCCTCTCCCCGCCGGCGGGAGGTGAGCAGGATGGGGAGAGGGGGGGGCGGCCGGACCGAGCCCCGCCGGGGCCGGGATTTGGGCCCGGGCCCGGGCCTTTGTTCCGCCGGGCGGTGCCGGGGCGGCGGCGGGGGCCAGGCTGCCCCCTGGCGGCCGAGGGGACCGACCGGCCGGGGAGCGGGAAGGGGATGGGATGTGCATGGGGATGGGGATGGGGATGGGATGGGCACTGGGACTCTGTTAGAGATGGGGCCAGGGATATAGGGATGGGATGGGGACAGGGTCCCCAGCTCAGGTGGAGCAGGGTGGCTCGGGAAGACACCCAGCAAGGGCTCCGGTTGCCATCCCATCTCCTGTCCCAGCAATCCCGTCCTGCTTGGCAGCTCCCCTCCGTTCCTCAGGAAGACACTCCAAAGCGTTGTCCCAACCCTCCTGTCCCTGCTCAGCAGCTGCCCGCCATTCCCTGAAGGATGCTGATTTAGCATCTCCCCAACACTCCCCCTCAAGTTCTTCTTGTCCCTCCTCTTCCTGGGGCCGAACAGGGATGGTTCCTGGGCACTCAGCCCTGGCCACTCTTCCCAGTGCAGAACTTGCCTCCCACCCAGCCCCTCCTGGCTGACCTGGATCCGTTCATCTGTTCCCCATTGCTCTTTTGCTTTCAAAAGGTGTCTGGCTCTTTTGATAGAGACGCATCAAAGAGCGGGTGGGAGTGTTCGCCACCCAGGGAGGGTGAGGATGGATGAGGGATGCTTTCAGCAGAGCTTCTGGATGTCAAAAAGATTATGAAAGTGACAGCTTGGAAGGCGAGGAATGAGCTTTGTGAATTGTGGTCCTAGAAAAAGCTTTTAAACCCTTACGATCTTGACAAGATTTTACACAAAAACTTGCAAGGACTTTCCCTCTGCCCGTGTGTCTTGAAATATCCCATCCCTTCTCTAGGCTGGGTCTTGCAACTAATGGAAACTCCTTACAAGATGAGAGGAGCTCGTGCTCAGCTGATAGGGTTGTAGCCGTGCTGGCTTTGCCAGGGCAGCTGAAGGGGAATCTCTTTCAGGAGTGAAACTTATTTTCAAAAATTTGCAGCAAAATAACTCTCTTTTCAAAAACTTAAAAAGCAGGACGTTTCCTCTCCCTGGGACTCAATCCCGTAGCAGGCTTGGGGAGGGAGAGCTTGGGACACTTTGAGGTGAAACACTTCAAAGGCAAACGTCTGAGGGCTTGTCTCTGTAGTGAAAATGTTGCAAAGAGACATTATGACTGTGTTGGGTTGGAGTAGAGTGTAGGACTAAAAGCAACCCCGTTATTGTTGGGCCAGTGTTTTGCAATCATAGGCAACCTAGTGGCTGAGTTGGATCTAGAGGAGCCACGAGAACATTCATGTTGAGCCCCCAGACCTGGTGGTGAGCCCCCTCCAAAGCCATTATCCACCTTTAAAGAGGTTTAAAATCTGAAAGAAAGAGATGAGGACAAGGCAAGAACGTCTGAGCATCTTGCTGGTTTCTTTTCCCTGGTTTGTTCTCTTTCCAAAATAAATAATTCTTGGTTGGCTGAGACCAAATAGTCCCAGGAATCTTGTTTTCCCATCTGTGTAATAAGCCTCTGCAAATAGAAGTTTGTGCTTTCCTGATCTTCTCTATTTATCACTCCACTTACTGTTCAAATTTCCAACGCCAAGGGGTTGCCTACACATTTTCCGGTGCCAGACCCCAGTGTTTTGGGGCAGGAGGGGAAGAGAAACAGGCTGATAGAAATGTGTTCCTCCTCGTTGCTTTTCATTAGATTTCCTGCGGTTTTCTCAGAGTAAACTGTTCTTAACTTATTGTTCTTAATTTCTTAATTTCAGCACAGTCATCTGTAGTGTGGCTGGACTTTCATGAACTCCAGTTGCTGCGGCAAAGGGGTTTTTTTTTTACAAGGTTTAGATAATGCCTTGGAAGTGTTTTAGGACATGGAAGGGGAGGATGCCACAGGATGGGTACTTTGACGGACTGATCCTTTCTCCTGGAAGAGAATTTCAGAGTTGATTTCCTGATCCTCTGTACTCCAGGTCTTTCCAATGGTCCTGAAACAATGGAAGTAGATGGTCTCCAGGAAGTCCCCCTCTGTAGCTGTCGAATGGAAACCCCCAAAAGCAGAGAGATCACCACGCTAGCCAACAACCAGTGCATGGCCACGGAGAGCGTGGATAACGAGGTAGGAACCTGTCTTTTGGCTTCTCACAGACTTTTCTGCTGAAGACAGAGACACAAAGAATAAAAATCTGTGCCGTGAACACATTGTAGGGTCATGTCTGCAGCCGGCCAGACTGGGAACCCACTGGTGTGAGAGGATGGCAGGGCAAACATCTCGCTCGCTAAGCTGAGGGCTCCAGCACTCTGCATGTGTTGCCCAGTTGGGTTGAAGCCACTGGGAAGGCAGGAGGTGGCGAGGTTTGTGGTTGGAGAGGCACTGGGTGGATCTCTCCTGCTTGCCCTGGCCTGTGCGGCTGGATCAACCTGATGTAACAGCCACACTTGAAGCCAAGTGGGCTAAAAATACATTAGCGTTCCTCAAAGTGAGGAAAACCCAATCAGAGGAAGCTTGGAGTGGGTTTCCCTTGACTACAAAGCAGCTGATGCAAACCTTTCCATCGCCAGCTCTTGAGTTTTGGGAACTTGGCATGTCCTCTGCCTGCCCCAGCCTTCCTCTTCCCTCCTCCCCCAGGAGGCTTCTCTCAAAAAGCTTCCCATATCCTGGCAACCCCGCGCAGCCTCTGGGTCTGACTGACTGAAAACCAATGCAGTCCATGCTTTCCAGTCCATCAAACTGGGCTAGTCTCAGTCCCAGTGCAGCGCTCAGATACTTACCGGTGAGAGGCCAAGGAGTGAGAATATCCCTAGTTCTTCTTTAGGGATTCCAGGAGAAGGGTGGACAGAGGGAAAAAGGGATAATCAGGTTTGCAGCCCAGCTTTACTTCCGTTAGTACGTGCTGGTACCTACAGAGAGAGGAATTTCCAAAGCATGGCCAAATTAATTCATTAAAGAGAGAGAATGCCCTGGAGACTTGCAGGAGAGAGGGGGACCCCAGGGTTTCTAAATAAACAGAAGGTATTTGAAAGAGTTCCTCCTCATGTATACTCTGCTTTGACAGTTCTGTCCCTGGATAAATCAGGGAGAGGAATAGCAAAGGCCATGCTTTATCTTAGATTCTTTTTCATAATGGGATAAGTGACTCACAGATGTTAGTAGGAATATTACACATGTGAATAGTGGGTTCTCCAGACTGTCATGTCCTTGGAGAATGTTATAAATGGTTATGAGCACCCTGCTGATGGTTGGAAATTAGCAATTAATCATTTTGCACTTTTTTAGAGTTTCTAACAAATAACGTAGTGTGACATAATAAAGCAGGGACTTTCTCACAGGGACAGTACAGCTTTTCATGCGTTAATCAGATTTCCTCAGTTCCTAAGTAAAAAAAAAAAAAGTCAATGAAAAAAAATCCTCTCCTGCCACCCTTGCAGGGTGTGTGGGTTCCCTGGGCTCTGTGTGATAACTGGGACCAGTTTAGCCAGGGTGTCACGACCACGGGTAGACTTTGGAGCTGGAATTTGGGTGCATTGATCAGAGATGGCAGAGGTGAGCATTGAACTTAGGTTAAAATCCCTTCTCTTTCTCTGTAGGGGTATTGATTCTGCAGAAGAAGTGGAGTTTTAAAAAAAAAAATTAGTTGTTTTTTTTTAAAAAAAAATACACCTTTCCTTGTAGCAGGCTCTCACAGAATCACAGAATCTCATGGGGTTGGAAGGGACCTCTGGAGATCATCCACTCCAACCTCCTGCCAGAGCAGGGTCACCCAGAGCAGGTCCCACAGAAACGTGTCCAGGGGGGGTTTGAATGTCTCCAGAGAAGGAGACTCCACCACCTCCCTGGGCAGCCTCTGCCAGGGCTCTGCCACCCTCACAGGAAAGAAGTTCCTCCTCACGTCTAGGTGGAACTATTCTTATGTTCCAGTTTGTGCCCATTTCCTCTTGTCCTGTCACTGGGCACCGCTGAAAAAAAAGGCTGTCCCTTTCATGTTTATATATTTCTCTTTTATAAATGTCCTTTGCCCGAGCATCTGAGGAAAGAGAGGTTATTTATCAAGAGGAACTTGCAGAACCCAAACAGTGTCGCGTCACGCTGGCAGGTGGCAACGGGGACGTGAAAATGTTGTGAATGTTTGAACGGGGCCAGCAGGAGGAAGCACTGGTCCTTCTGACTCAGCAGGGCCAGTAAGGCTGGGTGGGAAAAATGAACCCAAATTAGGGAGCCTGCTGGCATTAAAGGAACATGGTGGGGCACCAGGAGACAGCTTTGTAAGCCCAGAGCTGTACATTGATGAAATCCTTCAGAAAACATGCTCAAAATGTGACTTGAGCTGAGCTCTCCTGAAAGCCTGGCTCTTGGTCCCTGTGGTCTGGGCAGGGGCCAGTGCTGGAACCAGTACAGACGATAACTTCGCTGGCAATGAAGGGCAATTATTTTTCCCTTTATCTTCCTGTGACTTAATACTTTTGAACACTAACAAGATTTAGAGCGTATGGTCCTTGTTCTCTCGGTCACTGACACCCGCTCTTCCTGGCGAAAGGAGAGTGTGTGTTGTGTGAGTCAGGCCCCTGGGACTGCCCCTTCTGCCGCTGCTTGGCTCTTGCCTATTTCCAGTTACCTTTTTTTTTTTGTTTTTCTTTTTTTTTTATTTTTTCCCTCGCAAGGAACAAACCAGCTCAGGGTCCACATGCATGTTAGTTAGTAAATGATGCATTTCTTCCTGTGAGAGCAGCTTTCACAGCTTCCTGCTGCACTGCTAATGCTATCTGGCACACGTCTGAATTACTGTGAAAAAGCCAGGGCTCATCAAAGCAGTGGCGCTGCAAAATCTTCCTCCGCACAAGCACAAGAGAGTGTTTTGGTCTCCAGTAATTTCATTTCCTTTAATTTCTCCCGTTCCAGCTGGGCCGATGCACAAACAGTGTGGTTAAGTATGAACTGATGCGCCCGTCTAACAAAGTCCAGCTTTTGGTGCTGTGTGAGGACCATAGAGGGAGGATGGTGAAACACCAGTGTTGCCCTGGCTGTGGATACTTTTGCACTGCAGTAAGTCCGTGCTCTCGATCTAGGGAAGAGGGGGTACCTGTGGCAGTAGCTGGAAGAGCTGAAGGTGGAGATGGTACCTAAAGGGCTTTACTGACTTCCTGGCATCAGCTCCACCTCCTTCCACAGCACGTCAGGTGGTGTTCTCAGGAGAAATGTGTGTGAGGGTAGCTGCAATCGTCACCGTTATCTTCCTGGAGACCCCAAGGGGTGTTACTGAAGGGATTTCACTGGGATTTCACACAATGGAAATCCTGCCTTAGGAATTTTTTTGGAACAAGGGTTGGCTTTTTTCTTTTTCTGTACAGATCAACTACATCAAAAACGTTATTATCTTCGTTTTTAAATGAATCTGTGTACACAGGAGTGGTTCTGTCTCCCTGCCTGCTCATGAGGGCTAGGACGAGCAACCTGACTGATGGCACTGGAACAAGGCAGTGTTTGAGATCTCCTGCTGCTTCTTCCACCTCTGCCACCAAAGCTTTTAATAGCCTTGGTCCAGTCCTTTAAGTCCTCAGCATCCTAGTTTCTCTGTTAAAGACACTGAAAAACACCAGTTGAGGGCCTCACAGGGTGATGGGGAGGTTTCATCATGGGAAGGTTCAAATCAGACAATTGTCTGATGCTGGTGTTCTTCAAGATGACTCAATGAAGGATGCTACAGAAGTCTCAAGCGTTATTGTAATCATAACAAATGGAGCCATCCTGGGTTTTCATACTGAGTCAAAGATCATTTAAAAAGATAAAATCTTCATAAACCTTAAATGCATTCTGCAAAGCTGAAATAGATTTCATTAGCCTTTCCTTACACTCTCTATGTCTCTGAGGGACACGTCACGGTTCATACAGGTGAACCCAGGAGTGTGTCTGTGCATTCAGTCACAAATAACACAGAGCACAGTAGGGCTTCAGGGAGCACTAATATCACAGGGCGAGCATTTTGGGGTACCTACAGTTCAGTTTGGAAGGACTTTGCTGGAAAGGGAAAATAATTTTAAGAAAAGTTGCCCAGATGTGTTGGATGAGCAGTCAACCATCGTGTCAGGGCTAAACAACCTTCGGGGCTGGTCCGAGCAGAGAATTCTCAAGCTTTAGGTCACATTGGGGTTTACAGCTGATTGAATTACAATCACGTAGGTCCTTGAGTGGTTTGTGCACAGCTTTGTTAGGTAGTTTTCATGCTGGCTCAGCATGCAGCTCTGAAGTTTCCTTTTCCAGTTTTGGGGGCGTCCTTACAGTACGCTGGCACTTCTAGAAACATAAGCAAGAACTTCAAGCGTTAGAGGAAAGAGCTGGAAATTGGGACTTCTTGGTTCTGCTGCCCAAGTGCAATTAAAAATCTTGCTTTGTGGTCCCTAACCAAGTGAGTTTTTTCCCTTTTTACCTTGGTTTTCTCTTCTAAAGAAGTGGCAGTGCTTGCTTACTGTACTGGAAGCGCCAGGGCCAAGAGCGGTGACGAATGAAGTATTTAAGAGATCTGCGGATGAAGCATGTGGAAGGGGTAAGGCACGGAGTGACCAAGGTGTGAATTTCTTCTCTGTGGTTTTTTTAGGGCACTTTCATGGAGTGTCAGCCGGAGAGCAGCATCTCCCACCGTTTCCACAAGAACTGTGCCTCCCAGGTCAACGACATGAGCTACTGCCCACACTGCGGGGAAGAGGCCTCCAAGGCAAAGGAGGTGACAATAGCAAAAGCAGACACAACCTCGACGGTGTCCCTGACCTACGAACAGCAGAAACCAATGGCTGTGGAGGGAAGGGCCGACACCACGACGGGGAGGTGAGCTTGGGAGCCTGGGGCAATCTCAACCCTCTTGCCAGACCGGTGTTTTCTGGCCCTGCCCTGACACACCAACCTCAGGTGCAGGAACCTGCAAGTGTGTTTTGTGTTGTGATCTGGAGCAGAGGAGAGCATGGCAACCGTAGGGTGAGCTGGGGCAGAGGCTGTGAAGGTAGGAGAGATTCAGGAGTTAAAGCCATTCCTTCCTCTTACTGTTAGGAGTGAAAAAAACAGTGGAATGAGTTGGCATTACCATGGGACAGTGAAATTCCTGTGGTACCTGGCTGTGTAGCACCAAGGGGCACAAGTATAAAGAGAGGATGAAAACGCAGAGGAGAACACAAATCAAGCCATCCCTGCGTTGAACAGTGCTCCATCTTCCCATCTGATCTTCTTTTGTTGGCTTTTATGACTTGCCCCATGGTCTGGGGTCTCCTGTAGCACAGAGTACATCAAAATGTAATCATAGAGCAGTGCAGCTCCTTTCTGGGGCAAGTGCTTACTGTAAACTATGACTATATTAAGACTGCAAAATGTATTGGTTTGTGTTTTGATTTCACTTACACTTCTCCGTATTTAAAATCCATTTCTTTTCCTTCTTTGGCATAAGGTACAAGCTGTTGTTTGTTTTTAATGGTTGTGCTTTGGCTGTCTCTCATTTTTTCTCTTCAGTGGCACCGGGACGCGGTTGTCAGAGGAAGACAAGCCAGAAAGTTCGGCTGCTGAGGGGTTTGACATGGCTGGCTCTTCAGTTTATCCAAAGCCTACTACGAGCCTGACCCAGGGACCAGTTAAAGAAACTCTGGAAAGTGCCCTGATTGCCCTGGACTCTGAAAAGTAAGAAAAAGATTGCTGTGTCTCTCCAGTTCCCAGGAGAAAACTGAGATGTAGCTTTTCTGGATTTCGGCCTCACTCAGATGTTTTTTTGTTCACTTTGGTTGTTTGTTACCCCCAATGGATTCCAGATTCACGGAAACAGTTATCACTCTAAATGCCTTAGTGATTTATCTGGAGGATGTAGTTTTTTGCTGGCCCTCCAACCGCAGCTGTAGCTCCTGGGAGTTCCTCTTTACAGTAGTAAGAGAGGCAGATGAGAGGCACCGAGCAGGTATGGCCCTTGCTAGAGCAAGGCTGGCTGGGGTTGGAGCTGAAAGTTTGAAGATCTTCTGGAGAGTTGTTGTTCCTGTGCTTTGGAGCTATACCATAGGAACATTGTCGTGCACGCGGGGTACCAGTGGGGTGGGGTGAAACGCTGGGGGTGTTCCTCAGTGAGCATTAATTACTCCTCTTTTCCCTGCTTCCTGCAGACCCAAGAAGTTAAGGTTCCATCCGAAGCAGTTGTACTTCTCTGCGAGGCAAGGAGAGCTGCAAAAAGTCCTACTTATGCTGGGTAGGTGGCTCCTTCCCAGCCCGTTGTGTGGCTGGCAGTACTCCCAGTCCAGCCAGAGCCCAATTCCCAGTACGGCCACGCGTCCTGGTCCCCACTGCCCCTGTGAGCCGTGCTGGGGGACAAAGGGGCACCACTTTGGTGGTGGCACCACTTTGGTGGTGGCAAAGTGGGGCACCACTTCTGCAAGTGGTGACTCATTGGAAAGGGCTTCATCTTTTGGTGAAACCAGGACCTGCTCCCAGCTGCTTTCTGCGTTTGGGCACGCTTTTATCCAGAGAAGCTGTTTCTGTCCCCAAATGACCTTCATGTGATTTTTTTTTTCCAGTCCCACAGAACTTTTCATCCCCGTGCCATGGGGTAGCTGGGGATTTGCATCCAGTCGAGAGGTAAAAAGATGGGAGTTGGCTTAAGCCAAGATCCATCAGTAAGAGAGCAGAAAGGAGGAGCCCTTCAACACACAGGGCTTGTTTTGGGGTATATAGTAGTCACCAGATGACCTTGAGCTGCTGAGCTTGTTTTTACCAGGAAATATTCCTGCAGAATCTCCCCCTTTGAAGGACACAATATTTCCTTGTGATCATTTCCTTCCCACTCCAGTATCTTGCGGTACATTTTTGGACGCTTGCTGTTCTTTTCATTTATCAGATTCTTCTTTTTTCTTCTAGCAAGTGTTAGTTTCATTGTTCCTGTCTTCAATAGCACAAAAATGTTATTCATTGATATTGAACGACGGCCTCATCATACGCAACATGTTATCATGCCCAGACATCTTTGTCTGGCCATCATCATCATCTGCCAGTCTTTGCACAGCTGTGAGCATCTCTGGCCAGATCCCCAGCTCCTCGCAGTTGGAGACACTCCATCCATTCTGTAGCCCCATGTTTGCAGAGATGTAACAAGAATCACTAATAATAATTGCAGTTAATTTTGGTGAGACAAAAAGGCCAGGTAGTAATCACTGAATGGTTTGGGTTGAAGGGGACCTTAAAGCCCATCTTGTCCCACCCCCTGCCCTGGGCAGGGACACCTCCCACCA
>BJBW01007266.1:12263-38958 GCA_004320125.1 Scolopax mira
ACCTGGGCCAGGCTCTCACCACCCTCACACCAAAGAACATCCGAATGGCTCTCTGTTGTTTCCAGCTTCTGTGATGCTTTAGTGAAAGCAGCAATTTTTATTTCCCTTTTTATCCTTGTATCGTGTTGGTTGGTTTTGTGGCACTGAGAGGTGAGGAGTCGTGAATTTGAGGGAGGTGGCCTGTGTAGGAATTGTAATAGTGGTGAACTCTGTAATTGTTGTTAAATGTATTAAATTCCATGGCGTTTCTGAAGCTCTTGGCTTGAGAGCTGCTGGATATCGAATGTCCCTGGGACTACCCCGGGAGCTTTCTGACCTGAATGTGTAGTGAGTGGTGGGAAGGGCTGAGGATGCACTGGGAACTCGTCCCTTAAAAGCCTTTAGCTGAGACCTGGTTCTCCTGTTATGCTTTTCTCTAATCTCTAAAGCGCGGTTGAAAGCGTCTCTGCTCTTGTTTTTCAGTGGATGGAATTGACCCTAATTTTAAAATGGAGCATCAGAGTAAGAGAACCCCTCTCCATGCTGCCGCCGAGTCCGGCCACGTGGACATCTGCCATATGCTGATTCAGGTCTGTCTCCACTTACCTCCTTCTGTACAAGCAGTTTGCTGTGGTTTTTGGTCTCCTGCTAAAGCACACTTGGAAAGCAGCACTGAAGCATCTCTACTACCAAAACCTGCTTAATTCTCAGTTTGCTGAGGGAGGAGAGGTGGAGAGTAGTGTGAGGTCTGGGAGGACATGACTGTCTTTCTAGGCTCTTCTCTAAGCAGGTGAAGCTTCAACGTAGGGCACTGTGGAGCACGTGGAACCTGTAAGTCTAAGCACACCCAGGTACCACGTGGGACCCACAAGCTACTGCCACCTCGCTCTTTGTAACGAAGGCAGGTGGGCTCTGGAGCCCACAAACTGGCAAGCTCTTGTCTTTCCTTCTCTCAAAACCTGAGGAACTCCAACACTGGTTTTCTCCACGCTGTAAATGTCCCACGGGTGAAAAGGAGAGAAGGAAAGATGCGAGTTTGGTTCATTGTCTGAGATTTGGATTCTAACTGAGGGAAGGTGGTCAAAGGCATAGGGGTGCTGAGAAGAAAAAAAAAAAGGAGAATTAAAATAGTTAATAGATTTTCCTTTTTTCCTACTGGCATACATCGACTGGAGTCACTGGGACTACCTTTTGTTTACCCTGTGGGACTGGGAAACCTTCAAGGGCTTTTGAGAAAGCACCAATGCCATCCCTGTCTTTGCAAATGAGTCTGCTGGGATGTTGTCTTCCAGTGTCTGGAGTCAGAGGCTTTCAAAGCCCTGGCTGAAGATGCAGCCATGGTCCTGCCCTGCTGCCCTCACTTCAGTCACTGCACGTGAAGACTCGTATTTGCAAGATATTACAAACAATCTGAACTGAGTATCAGTAGGGTTGGTTTGTTTCCCAAATCCTTTGTCTCCTTATATCTTCCCTGATGTCTGGTTGCTGCAGTAGCACATTATTTGGCTGGGAACGTCCCCAGCTTGTTAAACTTGAACTGCCTCTTCTCTGGTCGGGGCTTAAATGGCTGTAGCTGGTTAAAAGTGATCCAAAAAAATGGCAGTTGGGGCCAGCTCCTTGTGCCAAGATTTTGGTCGAGGGCTCTCCATGTTGAGCTGAATACGTGCTCAGAGTCCTGTAGAAACGTTATCGTTGACTCCAGCAGGAATAGTTAGCCAACTGCCAGAGGTTTTTTAAAACTCCTACTTCTGTTGCCACGGGCAAGGTGTTCCTCCTGCTTGTGACACTGGGAAGAGCTGGTTGTTTTCTTCACTGCATCTGTAGAAATGAGAGACCTAAAACAAACCTGTGGGGAAATGGAGGAGGCCGATTTTTTTCCACCAACAGTATCCAGAAAGTAGCAGTACAAGATAACAAGAGCTGTTGGCTTCCTTATGCCCCAGCTGCTGGCTGTAGAAGGCAGGAGAGAGGGCAGGCAGTGTGTACTGCTTTCCAAAACAGGTGAATTTGGGCTGCTTTCAAAACTTGCTACTTAATCTCTGCTGCCACATCCCTCATCTGCTGAGTGGGGCTGGTTGTCATTATCCCTGTGTTTCCTTGGCCTCTTCACAGGCTGGGGCCAATATAGACACCTGCTCTGAAGACCAGAGGACCCCACTGATGGAAGCAGCAGAAAACAACCACCTGGAAACTGTGAAATACCTTATCAAGGCTGGAGCACTGGTAGATCCTAAGGTAGCACTTTATTCCTTATTTTTTTCTCCTTTCCTGTCTGCCCTTCCCTTCTTGATATGTTTTAAACCTCGGGTGGAAATGCACAGGTGGTGGGGAAACAGCCTCACTTGTGTTGAGTTAAAAGGCTTGGTGAGGCTGGGGGTGTTGGTGGTGTCCATTTTAATGATGAGGTTTCCTTGCTGTGAGCAGTTTGGGGCAAGTGATGCCACTTCCTACATCAGTTTGTGGCAGCAAATGTAGGGGGTGTTTGGTTTCATATGGGGCCGCTAAGGATTAGTGTCACAAATCCATTGTGTTAGGAGTTTGATTTCAGACTTTCCTTCTCTGCAGACTCTAATAATGAGCTTTTGGGGTGACATTTTAAAACAGGCTGCTGCTTTCCAAGCCAGCAAAAATGACAGAGGAAGCTTTGCTTTCCAAAGGCCCGACATGCGGCTTCTTCCAATCACGCCACGGTGGCAAAATTGGACCCCATCTTCAAACCCTATCCTGTCTGTTTGCCTCTAGCACGCTCTGGTTCCTTTGCAATCTTGGAAAATAGACAGATCGTTTATTAGGCCCGTAAATCAGATGCTATTTTGGAGCACGGGAACCTTCCCCCACGTGAGCTTCTTATTGTTCCAACCCGCTGCTGTTGGCGCGTTCCTCTGCCTTCGCTGGGGAATCCGGCGGGGGATGCTCTTTTGGCAAAGGAGCATGGCCAGGACCATGGCACAAAATACCAAGTGCTGCCCACCCCGAGCCTTAAAGGCATCCTTGGGAGCCTGGTTCTGAGCCAGGAAGGGGCAGGACAGGATGTGTGGGTTCATGCTGGCCACTGTCCCAAGCATCTTGGAGAGATCCAGACATCTCTCACCTGATTTGTTCATGTGGAAGATAAAAGAAAGGTGGTGGAGTATTTTTTTTCACTTCTAAAGGTAAAGAGAAGGAAAAAAAAAAATCCTGAGCTTGCAAAAGGAAATGAGAAGCCTGAGATCATGTCTGAAGTCTAGACTAGTTTGTTATGTTAATTAGTTTCTTGCACCAAATTACTCATCTTTTTGAAAGCAGCATCGTTGCGGCTTAAAATCAACTCCAGCCGTTTCCATGAGGGCCGGGTTGTGTGTGGAGCCTGCCCAGGGCTGTGGGGTGCAGGGGGGGCTTCTCAGACCCAGGGCAAAGCTCTCCATCCTGTTAATAGGATGTAAAAGCCTCACTCATGTGCTGAAACCTGCAGAAACTTCATGTTAAATGATATCAACGCTCTCCGTAGGGTTGAGGAGCTACACTTGGCTCACAGTAACCTGAGGGGAAAGCTGTGGCATTATTCAGGTGTGACAGGCACTTAAAAGGGGGTGCAGAACTCCCCTTTTTTATTCCAGGAAGCCCCCCCAGTGTAACCCCTGACCTGAAACCTCCCATCCTTGCTGGGGGGGGGAGTTGCTCCCTAGCCCCGAGCTGTGCGTTCCGCTTGGCTCCATCCCAAAGCTCTTGCCTCCAATGTTGCTTCCAGGGGCTTAGGCAGGAAGGAATAATTTTGGGGTTTTTTTCATTTTTTGTTTTTCATTTCCTCCTTATTTCCTGCTCTCTGGGCCTTGCTACGTTATGTGCTAAGCTCTTAGGATATAAACACCTGATAAAAATCAGGCTCCGAGATCTTTGGTGGTGGTGTGGGAGTGTCTCTGTCATGACTCAGAGTCTGTCCATCTCCACCAGACCTCGTATTCTCAGATCCCAAAGGCATTTTTCGACCTTTTTGGTTGTTTTTTATCTCCTGTCTCAGCAGCCAGCTGTGGGCATGCTGGCGACTCGGTTTCTTGGGAGGCTCCTGGCCCCTCTGCAGACACCCCGTTGCCCTGCTGCCAGGTGTTGGGATAGGGCCTTGTGCTAATAAAACATGGTAAAAAACCTGCATAAATCGAGCAATTAGAGTTGAGAAAAGGCTACTTTTCTGATGTAAAGTGCAAGCTCTGCTTCTGTAAGGGATTCCTGCCTCCCCTTCCACACAGAGAAGAGTTGGAGAGGGTGCGTTGGGAAGCAGGAGCATTGATCTGCCAGAGTTTGGGGCCTTCCCTTGGCTGTGCAAAGGTGTCTCTTCTCATAGCTTTTGTCCTCTCAGTCTCCTGCTCTGCACGGGTTGCTCCTTGGATATTTTTGGGAAGCTCCTTTTGCTCCATCATGGTGTTGGTTGTTGCTGCTCTCTCCCCTGCTGGCACTGAGCCGAGGGCTTTTGGAGTCCTCTGCTCGCTCTGTGAACTGCTCCGCTGTTCCTCAGCATCACTGGTGTCGTGCAGACATGGGAAATGTTGGGAAGGAACATCCCCTGAATGCTTGATCTGTGGTTGTGTGTCCAGGATGCAGAGGGCTCCACGTGTCTGCACTTGGCTGCCAAGAAGGGGCACTATGACGTTGTTCAATACCTCCTCTCCAACGGGAAGATGGATGTCAACTGCCAGGTAGGGCCTTTCTGTGAGGGGCAGGAGCTGCTTTCGGGCTGGGGACCCCAGTCTCACCAGTGTGTCTGCTCAGTGGTTACTCAAATACAGTCCTGCTGCTGGGGGGCACCTGGAAAATATTACGGGGTGAAAAAGCCATGGGCGTCCTGGTCTGCCAGAGAAGGCAATCCCCTCTGCTGACCTTATGGAAACTTTCCTGCATTTTCTTTGGGTTTGCAGTTTCTCCTTGAGCCTGAATTTGCTGGGGAGACTGTTGCTCAAGGGTTGTCCTTGTGCTCCTCCAAGCAGTGGGGTGGTGGGATCATGGATGAGCTGTGGGGTGGGTCAAACCTGGCACTCGCCATCACAAGGTTTGTCCATTCCCTTGAGGTGAGGCAGTGGGATTAAGGTTTGTTCTGGGAGAAGGCCAGTTCCCCCAGGCTGCTCGGGGAGCTCTGTAAGAGCTTTTACACAAGCTGAATGTTTGTCGTGCCTTTTGGACACTCAGCTGTATTGGAATCCCCTGGAGATCCATTGCCCGTGTGCTGAGCTGCAAATAAACTCCAGCCTGCTGAGGTGTGGTGGATGGAATCACACTGGGGATGCAGGACCTGGAGGGAGCTCTCCCTGCAGCAGCATGGGCCAAAGAGGGGGGATAGACATGGGGAGGGAAGGTGTCTGTGATTCCTGGCCAAGGTGCACCCTGCTGTGACTGGCTGAGGGGTTTATGAAGCCATCAGGAAACCATCCTGCCCGTTCTGTGTGTCTCATCCTCTCCTTTCCTTCCTCAGGACGATGGAGGTTGGACGCCAATGATCTGGGCCACCGAGTACAAGCACATTGAGCTGGTGAAGCTGCTGCTGGCAAAGGGGTCGGACATCAACATCCGTGATAATGTGAGGTTCTTCCCACAGTCCATTTCAGAAATTAGCTACAGTCTCTGTTTAAAACCCCAAAAATCCCAAGGAGGCAGATTTTAGGCTCAGTGCAGGGAAGTGCTGTGGTCCTTTGACAGAGGTGCTTTGGGGCAGTGAGTGAATGGTGTCTGGGGGCAGAATTTTCCTCCATTTCTAAGTAAAAGTTTGCATGCTGGCAAGAAGTCCTTTTTCCTTCAGCTCTTCCGACACAGCCCAAGAGGATGCTGTCTGTCTCATTCCTTCTAATCCACCTGGGTCCACCCTGTGCCATTTGGACAGAGCGTGCCCGGGCTGGTGGCTCAGTGTGCCAGAGCTGCCTCTTGGCCTGTTCTTCACCTCCCTAAATTCTGCTTGAGAGGGATGTGCTCTGTTCTCGAGTCCCTGGGAGCTCCATGGGACCAGCATTGCTGCATGTTGGGCTGTGCCAGCTGATTTCATGGGGATTTTCAAGTAAACAGAGAAGATACAAGGGAGATGCTGTCTCTTTTTTTCCCCAGTCATCCAGGTTTCTGGTCAGGAGACTCACTCTGTCAGCACTGCTCCTCTTCTTTTTTGGCTTAATAGCATGTTTCTCATTTTTTCCTTTCTGTCTCTAAAGATATTGAAACCCCAAAAGCTTGGGTGTGTGGGAACCGGGGTGTGATGAGCTACTCCAGGCTTTGGCCAGTAGTTGTGAGATAGTTTGATAAATGAAGGGTTTCTGCTTCCTGCACAAGTCGTACCTGCCCCACCATCAGTTTACCCTCTAGTGTGTATTTTCTTGCCCAAGGCTCCTAGTGCTTTTTGAACCCAAGGAATATAAGCAGCTAATTTGTATTTGTCCCCCTAAATGCCTTGGTTTGTGTCTTGGGTGTAGCAGGGGTAGGTGTTGGCACGTTTGTCTCATGGGATTCAGAAAGGCTCTAGCTCTTCCTGAGGAGTCACTGTCCCCAGTCTGAAAGTCCATTCCTGGTAGGAGCTTCTGTTTCCTTGATAGCTTAGACCTTCCCAGGCAGGTCCAGATCTGATACCATTCCTAAAAGCAAAGAGAGGGGAGGTTTTGGGTTGTTGCTTTGCTTCAGGGCCCAGTGCTGACTCTGAACAAAACTGACTTGTTTGATCTTCCACAGAAGCCTTTTGGCTACAAGATCACACATTAGGTGATGAAAATCAAATCATCTTAGTCAACAATTTACTTGAAAGAAAAATACCCTCTTAGCAGGTGTATGTACCTACGATGGGTACCTCCTGATTGTGGTCATTAAGCAGCAATGTCACTTCTGCTGGGGAACATCATCCTCCAGGAGAAATGCCTTTGATTGTAATTAGGCTGCTGTTCTCAGTAGCTGATGCAAGGGGAAATAACGAGCCTGGGTGTCTGTAACCTGGCTGAGCGGCAGCACGTGCTGTGCAATCGACAGGGATAATTCTTTCTGTAGGTTTTTCTGATTAGGGATTTATTTTTTGTTCTAGATGTTAACGTCACGGGAGGCAGAAGCCGTAGAGAAAGAGGTCTCCCCACTCCCTGTTTAGGAAGGATCTAAGTGAAGTTGGGATGACTAAAAGATGTGCTTTAAGAAGAGAAAAGTTAGGTGATGGTGACTATCATTGCAGTGCTGTAATCAGCACCTTTAGAGCTTGTCAGGGGGAAAGGTTCAAAGTGTGCTGCAGATTGCACTGTGACAGAAAACGGTACCATCGCTGAAAATATCTCCATCAAAAGATGAGTGTTTGGCTATTTCTGGTGCTGCTGGTGAGGGATGAGCACATACAGTATTTAAGAGATGCCTGAAGTGGGATTGATTGCTTTCCCTGTGGCTCGTGGTTCACTTCCCAGCACCTTCACACAGCCCAGAGCTTGTGCCGTGCTCTTTTATTCTCTTAAGTTTGTAGCTCTGGGAGACGCGCTGGCTTCCCTCTCCGGCTGGGCTGGGGAAGCTCAGCTTCTAGCCTTTTCTGGCATGTTTGTTCATGTCTGTCACCTCTCTGAGGGATTGAGCCAGATTGTTGTGTGGTTTCGAGACAGACGATTTGCCTGCGTGCCTGAGGAAGGCGACGGACCGCTTTGCGTGCAGCCTCCCCGTCTCTGCCGCGCGGAGGTGGCTGGAGTGAGAACATCCCTGTTTGTCTGCAGGAGATTTCCCTGCCGGGAGGAACAACAAAGTAGAGCAGGAACCTGCAACCCACACGTGGAATCCTGCAGGTGTCGAGCTCAGGGTGGTTGAAATCCCAAAGCCGTAGGGTTTTAATGCACTAACCGGCCTCTGCTCTGTTTTCTTACCCCTTCCAGGAGGAAAATATTTGTTTGCACTGGGCTGCTTTTTCGGGCTGTGTTGACATAGCAGAGATCCTGCTGGCTGCTAAGTGTGATTTACACGCTGTGAATATTCACGGGGACTCACCCCTGCATATTGCAGCCAGAGAGAACCGCTACGAGTGCGTGGTGTAAGTACGGCCCCGCCGCTTCCCTCCCTCCCTCCCCTCCTCGCTCTGCTCCCTGGATGCTGGTCCCCAACCTGGGGACATCCTTTGGAATGGCTTTGGTGTTGAAGCACCAAACAGACTCGGGGTGGAGGCTTGACCCACTCCTTGAGGTGCTGGGTCTGAAATACTGGCTGTTGCCAGAGCTGGAGTGAAGGTCAGAAAAGGTGGAGTGGTCCTGGAGTCTCAGGCAGAGACCTTGATGGTCAGCCTGGGCTTCTCAGCATCCTTCATTAAAGCTCCTTGTTTGTTTTTTTTTTCAATTATATTGCATACTGTCATAACAGAGCTTTTCCTTTGCTTCATCATTGCTCTGAATGAAGCCATCATGTCTACTCACCCAAAAGCTGGTGAGTATAAACAAGGGCCAAGTCCAATACCAGTTTCCCGTGGCACTTTTCCATTTCCAGCCTACTGTTCCCACCTTGTGTCTTTCCCTGCCAGAGAGATTTTCAAGCCTGTCTGAAATTTAGGCTGGTACCAACAAGGTACTTGTCATGCCTGAAGCAAGGCGAGGTTTGCCTTTGCCCAGAGCTCTCTGAGTGCCCAGAGCTCCAGTCTGTGGCTTCTGCCAGCACCTTCACATAGAAGGATTCCCTGAACCGTGCTTAATAAAGAAAACTCAGGTGATTATTCATTACTATGGATTCTTCATTGCCCCTTAAGGGCTGGCTGGAGGATGGGATTCAGCTCATTTTCCCCTTGCACAGTTTTTTTTGTGGGATGCTGATCCTTTCTTGCTGTTTTGCAGCCTCTTTCTTTCTCGTGGCTCGGACGTCACTTTAAAGAACAAGGAGGGTGAGACCCCGCTCCAGTGCTCCAGCCTTAACTCTCAGGTCTGGGTGGCCCTGCAGATGAACAAGACTCTCAGAGAATCATCTACTGAGAAGCCTCCCCAGATAGAGAAGGTCGTGAGCAGGTGAGAATAGGGTTGGCTTTGCTTGTGGGCCAGGAAATAGAACCCTGGCACAGGGTGGGCTGGGGGCCTGGTTTAAGAGAGGACTGTCAGTGCACACTCAGCTTTTTTTAACTGGTGGGAAGGTCAATTTGAGCTTAGCAAGAACTAAGCACATGCTGATTAAGCCCGTGGTTTGTAAACTCATCCTCCAAATGGAAATATTCTCAAGCACAAAGAGCAATCTGTAAGGCAGAAAAAATAAACTCTGTTCGAGTCTGAATTGCTTTCAGGCTTTGAACGCTCAGTGATCAAAGACAGGAATTCTGCCCCAGGATGGCATTTGAATGACCCCTTGGTTCGGGGGGGGGAGCTTTTCTTCTGTGACAATTCTCTCTCTCTCCCACTGACAGAGACATTGCCCGGGGTTATGAGCGGATCCCAATTCCCTGCGTCAATTCCGTGGACAGTGAGCCCTGTCCTAGCAACTACAAATATGTCTCACAGAACTGTGTCACCTCCCCGATGGACATCGACAGAAACATCACCCATCTACAGGTGAGGGATCTCACGGAGCCATTTTTCCTGTCCTGGTGCCTACATTCAGAGACATTGCAGCACGCTGCACCTCAGAACAGGCCAAACTCCAGCCTTAGGCTGGTCCTAAACTCCAGCTCTTGCTCTGGGAAATGGGATTCTGCTTTTCTTCCTTTCTGAGACTGAAGCCAACCTCTGTATTGAGCTGTGTGCTGGAGGATCAGCTGGAGGATCTGGTGCTGGCTGGTGTGTTTGCCACTTATCCTTTTCCTCTGGTCTGTATCTGGAGTTAGTGAGTTTGCTGGGAGACCTTCTTCATGCTGTCTTCCTCCTGGCCAGGCCAGGATGATTCATTGTGAATCTTAGAAGAGTATGGGTTGGAAGGGACCTTAAAGATCATCCAGTGCCACCCCGTGCCCTGGGCTCCAAGCCCCTTCCAACCTGGTCTTGAACCCCTCCAGGGATGGGGCAGCCACAGCTTCTCTGGGCAACCTGGGCCAGGCTCTCACCACCCTCACACCAAACAATTTCTTCCCCAGATCTCATCTGAATCTCCCCTCTTTCAGTTTCAAACCATTCCGCCTCGTCATGTCAGAGAAGCTCCAGCCCTTGGAGCATCTTTGTGGCCTCCACTTGACCTGTTCCAACAGGTCCATGTTCTTTCTGCCTGGATGTCTCCAGAGCTGGAGTTCTGGAAGGGCTGGGTTTTGAAAGCAGAGATGGGGAAGTGTAGAGTGAAGGTGACCCACAGCCCTGGGGTGGCTGAGATGAACTTTCCATGCCCAAACCCTTTGTGTGGCAGGTGGTGGTGGGACCATGGAGCTGGAGCCACCCACGTGGGATGAAGCAAGCAGCAGGGCAGGAGTGTAGACATTGCATCATCTCCCAACTCTGGTTCCTCCTCAGAGCTTTCCTTGTCCTCAAACATGGGGTACAGCTCACAGGGTGAGGAGGAACATTAATTAACATGAGGGGACATCCTCTTAGGGTCAATGAGGATGGCTTGGTCTCCATTGGATAATGGAGTAAAACTGCCCCTGAGCTGCTGAGGCTGGTTATCTTTCTGGCTAATGAGCTGCAGCAGGAGAAGGCAAAGGCTTGTGGTTTCCTCTGTGACTCTCTCAGGAGTTGCTCTCTCAGCTGGGTGTGAGTGGCGTGGAGTTAACCCCTTCTCTTCTCTTCCAGTATTGCGTGTGTATAGACGACTGCTCCTCCAGCAACTGCATGTGTGGCCAGCTCAGTATGCGCTGCTGGTATGACAAGGTGAGGACCAGAACCTCCTGGTGGGTCACACCAGTATTCGTGAGCTGAACTTTGCACAATTCTGGGTTTATAACAGCACCTTAAAAACCAGTGCCTTGCACGACTCCTCTGCTTTTTGTTTGAAAATCCCTGAAGTTGGAGCCTTAGCTTTGGGAAGTGTGTGGTCATAACAAAATGTGTACTCAGGGAAGCTTTTCTAGTGTTATTTATCTGTGTTAGTGTGATTCCAACCGAGCTGTTAATTATACCCATGTGATAGAGAGCATTTAATAATCCATGCGTGAAATCAGCTTCCGTTTCAGAGCAACATAGAAAATACTGTAATATGTAAACAAGGGGAGGGCAAGAGAGAGATTTTTTGCTTTTATTTATTGTGATCCTTCTGGATGAAGGCAAAGTAAAGATATTTTAACTTCAGCATTGCCAGAAGCCTGGTTTGTTTTGGGTAAGTTTGTTTTGTTCCTCCAGGGAGGTTTTGAGGTTATTATTTGGACAGGTTCTGCTAAGATCAGAAGTTCTGTGAATTTCTGCAAGTTTTTCCCAGGGGGAATATTGGCATCTTTCTTTGCTTTGTAGACATTTTATTTACACGTTAATAGGTGATTACATCTTTCAAGCCTTAAAAGCCAAATTTTTTAAGTACGATGAACTGTGTCTGTCGCTTCCTTGATCCTATATGGTTGATAAATAATTGAATTGTAGTTTTTGGGGGGAATGTTATTTGGGCAGATAATGTGGTTCACAGAACTTGGGTGTACTGGCCTCGTAATCTAGAAGTTCAGGCTCTATTCCAGAGCCAGACTGAGCATCTGCTTCTCCCCTCCAGCGCTGCAAAATGATAATGATGATGATGCACACTGGTTTTTGCACAGCACTGTAAGATGCATTTTTTTGGGTGGTGTGTAGGGTGATGCCAGGCAGCAAAAATCTAAATGTTTGTCGGCTGTTGGTGATAGTGGCGACTGCGCCACCGGTGGGGTCGAGCAAAACCACTGCAGAAGTTGAGATCTGATGCTGATTTTGGGGAGGTCAGGGTGTAACTCTACCTTGGGGTCCTCTGGCCTGTTTTTACACCCAGGGGAATTTGTGCTTTTGGAGAAGACGGGTGACAGGAACAGAGAACTAACCCAGTCTGGAATGTCTCTCCTCCTCAGGATGGCCGACTCCTGCCTGAATTCAACATGGCTGAGCCGCCGCTGATCTTTGAGTGTAACCACGCGTGCTCCTGCTGGAGGACCTGTAGGAACCGGGTGGTGCAGAATGGGCTCAGGTGAGGAGGAGGATCCAAACACAGCTTGTCTTGGCAAGACCAACACCAAACTGATGAAATTTCTGGCTTTCTAAGCCCAGCTCACCCATAAACCCCCAAAACCCAGAACTTCCCGTGGTGGGACAGAAGCTGGGGCAGGTGCCACCAGCCAGTGCTGCAGTGCAAGTGGGTTCCTATGTCCTGCTGATGGGAATGAAGCAGCAGCAGGTTGAGGAGCTTAATTAATATTTGCACCCTGCCCCTATTGCCATCACATGGGAACTGCAGTGTTCTTGCATTAGCCTGACCATCAGACATAGAAATACACGACCAGCCTGGATATAACTTCTCAGGTGAAGATCTTTGGAGAAAATACCAGCAACAGAGACTGCAAAACCCTTAATTTAGAAGATCTTGTAAGTTAAGCAGTCTGTATTAGAAATACAGGCCAACGTGCCCAGGCTTGGCTGCTTAAGGTTTCCATGTTATTGGCCTGAACTCCCCCTGAACTGGGCACCTGAGTACCTGTTGGCCTCGGTGCTGCAGATCAGGCTGGGAGGATTTTGGGTGCCAGGCTAAAAATGTAAATGTTGTATTTTGGACCTCTGCTATGGAGAAGTTCACCACTGTGCTAAGTTAAGAGGAATCCCACTGGAAAAAAAAAGACTTTGGTGCATTTTTTTGTAGTACTGACAACAGTTTTGGTTTTTTTTTGCAAGCTTTGTAGTTTCAATGACATTTTGCAACGTTAAAAATAAGTAAGGAAAAAGTCTCCATGCCTTTCCACAGAACTTCACCCCTCTCTGTTTCTCCCTGCCAAGCTCCCGAGCTCCGGTGTCTACGTGGGTGTTTATTTAGGAGCTGTACAGCTTGAGCTGTTTCTCTTGCATTTTTTGCCTTGCTATAAAGCTCTTTTCTGAGAGATGGGAAGGGTTGAAACCCAAGAGCCAGCCTGGGAACACGGCTCTGTTGGGAAGCTGGGGTGAGTTGGGTGCTGGGGGTCCCTGGGGAGGTGGTGGAGGAGGAAACCTCCTGCCTTTGGGTTGCAACGTTGACATGTGGGTGCTCCTGCTCCATTTTCACTGCTTCCTTTATCAGATTTGCTCCAAATTAACTCCACTCAGCAGCACACACGTTCCCATCTCCCAGCTCAGTTGGGAGGCTGAAATGGGAGCTGTGGTCCTACTGGTGCTGGTGTTGGCCACAGCAGCAGAGCCTAAGCCTGGGCTTGCTCTGCCCTGCTGTGATGGATGAAACAAAACTGGGGGGGGAGCTCCTCAAGTCTAAAATTCAGCATTATAACTGCTTTCTCTGGGGAGCAACCGTTCTCTTAAAGTCCTGATATGCCCTCATGAAAGGGGCAGGAAGGCTCCAGGAGCTGTGAGCAAATATGAGAACATACACAGCCCCTGGGTGGAGCTGACAATGCGAGGAGGGAATGGGGGGGGAAGAGAAATGCTGGAAAATGCAACAGGGTGAAGTTAAGGTGAGTATTGGATTTCTCTGTTTCCCGATAACAGCGTTGCTGAGAGTGGGTTTGGATTCCCTCGGGGACAGGGAGAACCTTCCCCAGCCCTGGAGAGCGTTCATCCTGCACTTAACTCAAGTTCTGGCTGAGCAGGAGGCAGAAATGACTTACAGGATTGTTTCTCTGCCTATAAACTCCATCAGTAAAATTCCACAGAGCGGCTATTACACCAAGAAGTTTCAAGTTGCAGCAGTTTCTTCCTTGTCTTTCGGCCAGGGAGCTGGATAGGATGGAGTTGCTAAATGCACTGGCCTCAGCAGAGGGCAAAGGGATCAGAGCACTTAGCTCAAGGTGTTCTTAATTCACCATGAGTTCCCTGCCTTTCCCTTGCAGCACCTCTCCCTGCAGAGCTGCCCTGACTTCAGTCCTCTTCCTCCTGCCCAGTGTCTGCTGGGAAGGGAAAGGAAATACTGGTGGTGAGATACCGGTGTCCCATAGGATTATAGAATGGTTTGGGTTGGAAGGGACCTCAAAGGCCATCCAATGCCAACACCTCCCACCACACCAGGTTGCTCCAAGCCCCCTCCAACCTGCCCTTGAACCCCTCCAGGGATGGGGCAGCCACAGCTTCTCTGGGCAACCTGGGCCAGGTTCTCACCACCCTCACACCAAAGAATTCCTTCCTGAGATCCCATCTCCATCTCCCCTCTTTCAGTGTCAAACCCTTCCCCCTCGTCCTATGGTTCCCCTCCCTGATGCAGAGTCCCTCCCCAGCTTTCCTGGAGCCCCTTTAGGGATTGGAAGGGGCCTTCTCCAGGCTGAACCCCCCAACTCTCTCATCTTGTCCTCACAGGGCTTCAACCCTGGGAGCATCACCGTGGCCTCCTCTGGCCCCACTCCAACAGGTCCCTGTTCTTCTGATGTTGGTGGCCCCAGAGCTGGACACAGCACTGCAGGGTGGTCTCTGGGCAACTTGTGGTGTCTCATCACCCTCAGAGAGAAAAATTTCTTCCTGAGATCTAATCTAAATCTTTCCTCTACCCATATATAAATCACACGGAGCATCCAGTCCCATCTCTTCCCCAGTCCCTGGATGTGACCTCACGGGGTGCAGCCAGGCAGGGAGAAGGGGTTGGTGGGTGCCCATCCCTTGTCCCCAAGCAGGTCCTTTCCCACCACCTGGAGTACCCACAGTAGTTGGAATGTGGGGGGCGGGTTGAGTATTGAAATCATCTTTGGGTTTGTTCTGATGGAAGATACTGGGTTTTTTTGGCTCATCTCTCTTTGCAAATGCCTTTCTGCAGAGGCCTGCACTTAACGTGGCTTCCTTTCCTCTTTTTCCAGGACTCGATTGCAGCTTTATCGGACACAAAAGATGGGCTGGGGTGTGCGAACGATGCAGGACATTCCACTGGGAACCTTTGTGTGCGAGTAAGTTTTTCAGCTTCCGTTCCCTCTGGCGAAGGCAGCTCTTCCAAAGGATGGTTCCCTCCTCTTGAAGCAGAGGTTTTCACACAAATCCAATCGGCATCAAGTCGAGCTGCTCGACCTCACTCAGAGGTTTCCTGACTCCGTTTCCTGCTCTGTTTGTTTTCTTTTCTTCAGAGCGTGGAGCTTTCTCCACCCCTCTCCACCTTCCTGGGATCTGTGCTCGGCTCTTACCCCCCTGAAACACAAGTGATTTGGGAAAAAAACGGGTTTGGGTTGTGCTGCAAATGTGCTCAGCTCATGTGTTCGCTCTGGATATGGGACATTTAAGGCCAAGGCAATTTGGAACAACTTTCTTAGATCATTTTCTCTTTCAGTACTGACTTCTCAAGAGGTTTTCCAGTGTCACTGCTCTGGCTTTAGTCTGACTCAGCAAACCAGTAAAGCACTTGGCGCTGAGCACTTGTTTCGGCCCTGATTCAATAGAGTACTTAAGAACAAAAATGTTCAGATTTATGTCAAATGAAAAAAAAAAAAAAACTGCTGTCAAACCCCACGGTTTTTAGGCTTTAAAGTGGTATATTTACTTTATTAAATATTTTGGAAAGTGTTTTCTTCATTGCAATACTACAGTGAGTTAAGACTTTTTGAAAAAGGCTGGACTCGTGCCCCTCATGGAAGTAGGTGCTCAGGTTTTTTAGAACTAGTTATTGATGTTTGATAGAGTTGGGGCGGGGGATTGAGGAAGATCATTGCAGAATTTAAAAAAAAAATATGAAGGAAAAGAAAAATCTGCGGTGAATCGGCCAAGTATTTCTTCTGTGTTAGGAGCTGCCAGGTGAAATGCTTTTTTGGAGGTAAAGCTTAAAATTGCTGTTTGTGGGGAGTGTCTCGGGTCAAGCTGCAGGTGGGGCTTCCTGGTAAGTACCAAAGGTCTCTGTGCCCTGGTCCTGGGCCCAGAGGTGAGCCAGAGCCTGTGAGCAAATGGCTCCCAAACAAAAAGGGCATGGGCTTTACCAAATCCTGCTGGAATGTTAGTATTTGAGAGGAATAAGCAGTGGTGAATTGGCAGCCCAAAGACACGGGGCAGCCCTGTGTGATGGTGTAATTAATTACCCCCTGTGTGATGGTGTAATTACCAGAGATGGGTGTGTTGTGCACCACATCAGAGCTGATGGGGTGCAGATACCACAACCAGGCTTAACTCTTCCCTCCACCCTCGCCAGGAGCTGCTGATGCTGTTTCTGGGGTAGACAATATCCAATATCTCCTTCATTATCTAAATGAGCTGCATACTAAAAAGCTGAGCTAATTTATGTCTTGCCTGTGCAGGATCCTCCTTGTCCCCATCACACACACACACACACACATGTTATTTACTCAACTCACCAACTCCAGTGCTGTAAATGCCTTTCTTACACACATCCCCCTTTTCAGCCTGCTCCATACTTCAGGTACCTTTCAACTTTTCTCTGTAATCACTCCAAAAATGGGTTCCCTTCCCATTTCTGCTTGCAGGTTGTCCCTCTGGCAGCCCACGGAGGCTTCTGTAGGGAGTGTTGAGCCTTGTTGGAGCAATCTGGTGGCTGGGAGCACGGCTCCACCAGCTCAGTGGCTGGCCAGCCCTCCCACTGTCATCTCCAGGGCTCTTCAGACCCTTCAGCAGCTCCAGACCCTCCTATTAACGGCCTCCAGTACCTTCAGCTTCCAGAGAAGATGCAGCAGTGTGATCCCTGCCCTGCTGGGCTCCCAGAAGGGGAGATTTTAGGCTCTTTCCCTGGCAGATGCTCAGCGTGCATCTCCCCAGCCTCCAAATTTGTCCCTGCTCAGATGTTGCTGTTGCTCAGCCTCTTGCTGTGGGTTGTTTTGGATCTTCTCTCTTCGTGCTTGGTTGTTGGATGGTGTTGGCTCATTCTGGAAACGGCACAGCTGGTCGAGAGCTGTTATTGGAGAGGATTTGAATTAGTGGGATGCAGAAACCAGAGGTTTGTGAGGTGCTTGTCCATTACGTGGCTTCCAAATATTTCATTTCTGTACAAACCAGTGGTGCTGTAATAAGCTACCGTCTGCACCCAGGCAGGTATTTCAGCCACATCTTGAGCCAGAGAGGCCCTGGACATCCCATCTCCCCCACTCTGTGGAAAATTCTGGAGGCTGGTGTAGGAACAGCTTGTGGCTCTTGAATTTTGCATGGAGCACGCTCTGATCTTGTGGTGGTGAGTGGCACTGGAAAGCTCGGAGATGTTGCCATCAGCATCCTGAACCTCTTGCTGAGAAGAAAGTCCTGGCTTGACTTCAGGAGTTTTTGAGTCATAGAATGGTTTGGGTTGGAAGAGAACTTAAAGCCCATCCCGTCCCACCCCCTGCCCTGGGCAGGGACACCTCCCACCACACCAGGTTGCTCCAAGCCCCATCCAACCTGGCCTTGAACCCCTCCAGGGATGGGGCAGCCACAAATGAAGGGTCTGGTACTCCTGGTCTTTTTTTGGGTAGGAACATGCACGTCTTGCACCTTTCCCTAACTTTGGACCTGGCCAAGTAGGGAACTGTTTGTATCGGTAAGCAGCCCTGGGAAGGAAACGAGTTACAGGAATAGCCTTTGAAGAAAGATCAAAACAACAGTTTTTAATTAGATGCTGAGCTTTTCTTTCACTGGGTTGTAAACGTGAAGTGCTGTCCCTGAGCAGAGTGTCTCCGTGCAGCATTATTCAGCTTTTCTCACCTCCCGCTGGCTACTGTGCCCGGCTACAGCCATTTTTCTCCCTCTGGCCATCACCTTCCTATCGCCTCAGGTCACCCAGGAGGCTGGGGTTTCCCGTAAGGCCCCAGCCCTGCGGGAGAGCTTCATAAATAACAACGTGGGGGTGAACGGGGGGATCCCAGGCAGCAGCAGCCTCTTGCTTTGGCAGAGCAACTTGGCCAGATCCTGCAGATTTGGGAACGGTGGCCAAACCGTCCCTCATCGCGGAGTGTGTGGGTTCCCTCCGGGTTAATGTTTCCTGGCTCTCCTCTTCCTCTTCCTCAGCCCTGGAGCTAAATGCTGTCCTGGGCCACAGGGGGAACGGGTGGTTAACGCTTTGAAAATGCCTTGTGAGCTGCAGAGGAACAATCATGGAAGTATCCGCTGATGCCACGAAGAATATTTATTCTTATTGCGAATCCTTTGCTTATAATTAATTAACATCGCGTCGTTAAACACTGGGAAGATTTACATTCAGGCATCTACCATGCTGCTGCTTCTCTCTCTGCCTCAGTTCCTCTCTCTTCGTGTCTCTCCCTTTGATTGCAGGCAGGACAGGGCAGGAAACGTTGAACAGTCCCTTTAAGATGGAGCTGGGGATACAAATGTGGGAATGGCAGGGCAACGGGGACTCCTGCAACAAGGGAGTTTCCAGCCAAACCAGCATCTCTCTGAGGGCTGACGGGTGGTGTGTGTATTTAGCTCTTCCCCACAAGCCCAGGCCAAGCAGCAGGAGCTTTGGGGTGCTTGGTTTTACACCAAGGTGGTTGTTACTCAGCTGTATTATGATTTATTTTCTGATTAATTCTGGTTTGAAAGGGATTGAGAAAGAAACTTCGATCCTTCCAAGGAGCCAGGCAGCTTAGTTGAGATCTGTGACTTCTACACCAAAACTTTTTAAGTTCTGCAGCCTGTGTAATTGGTCAAAGTAGCCTGGAAAATACAGGACAGACAGAAACAAACGCTTTGCTTTGGGCTGTGAACAGCAGAAGCGTTGCTGCGCGGGAGAGCCAGGACGGGGCTGAGTCTGCACCATGAACAGAAGGAGAATTGGATTAATGCGTTGATCTTGGCCAACAAAAAGATTTGCAAAGGGAAACATAGTCCTTGGGAAAAGTCAAATTTTGTTGGAAGTTAAGACTCCCATTTTTCATATTAAAAATGTTGCCCTGAAAAGATGGAGTTTGGAGCCAGATTTTAGCTGCTGTAGGATGGCAAAGCTGAGCTTGCCCCGGGTGGCTCTGAGGTGGCCTGAGGTGCTGCTGAGGCTGTGGGTCACCACCTGGAGCTGGGGTGCTTCCTTTCTTCCCAGAAAGAGGTGTTTGACCCCAAGCTTGTGGTTGCATCAGCGTTTTATTCCTGTTTGTCTGCAGGTACGTTGGTGAGCTGATATCTGACTCTGAGGCGGACGTCCGTGAAGAGGACTCTTACCTCTTCGACCTTGACAACAAGGTACTGTACCTGAAGGTGTCTAACGAGACAGACCCAAGGGCTTGCTTCTCCAGATGAGCAGAGACAACATTTGTCTCCATCTTGATGTACAGCGTGATCTGAAATCCTGCGAAGAGAAGGACCACGCTCTATATTTAATTTATTCTCTCCTTTTAATCAAAATACAGAGTGGTTGAGGTAAGGCTTAGAGCTTGTTCAAATGAAAACGGAGCCCAGCAGCTCTGGGTCACCACGGGAGGTGCTGCCCACACCAGTTCTGAGACAAGAAGCTCTTCTGTCAAAACCATTTGGGCATCCTGAGTTCAGGTTTTGATGCTCGAGTGAGTGTCTGCGGGCTCGCAGCTGGGCTGATTGGCAGCTCTCTGAGCTCTTCATAAAAAAACGAGCTGGAAAACTTGGAGGGAGGGGAAAAAAAAAAAAAAAAAGCCTTGTTCACTTCTAAAGGGATCCATCGGATCCCCCGGCAGGGAGTTGAGGCTTGTTCTGCTGGTAGTTCTGCTGCGCTGCTCTGGGGAGGGTGTTTGAGAGCAGAAATCTTCTTGCTTTGAGAAGTGTGATCTAAAAGTGCTTTGAAGCCAAGCTATCACTTCAGACCTTCCTTGGGAAAGGAAAAGAGGAGAAAGGTGAGCTGGGGACTCGGAGAAGTGGGGTGGCTTCCAAGGAAGGCTGTAAAACACTCTCTGTCTTGTTTCTGTCTTCAGCTAGCAACAAAGAAGCTTTGCTTTATTTTTTTTGCCTTTTTTAAAAGCAACAGACATTCAACAACTGAAAAAAAAGATAAGTAATGCATCTCCCAGTCAGTCTGAAAACAAGACAGCTCAAGCTGTAATTAAGAAGTTGAAAGGCAGCAGGGACTTCAGTCTGGTTTGTGCTTTTATGAGCAAGAGCCCACCTGGGCCTTGCCTTGCCTTTAGGTTGGCCCTGTCCTGGCTGCCTTGAGGGAGAACTTCTGCATTTCCTCATGTCAAGCCGTGAGTGAAGCAAGAAGGGAGACCTAAGTATGGGTGCAAGCACCTCATCCTTTTCCATAGCAGCTTCAAAGTGGTGCTTCTGTAGAAAACTGGGCACCAAGTCATGGAGTGATGGTTAGAAGAGGCCCATGAGGTGGGTGGAGGAGCCAGACTGGTCCTGTGGCATCCTGAGTGATGGTGTGAACCCCAACCCTGGCAGGGACAGCCTTGGGTATCTTGAGGATTGGCCTGGATGGGCTGGTGCTGGAGTGAGACAAACTGGTGGGGATGTCATTTCTGATGTCCCCATACCTTGAGTTGTCACTCAAGGCCCATGTGCATGGTGAACCCTTCAGCGTGCCAGGTCCTGCAGTCCCATCCCATTCCAAGCCTGAAAGAGGGCAAACATCAAACAGCCAGAACTCCTGCCTCTGTGGGGTTTCCAGGAGGAGGACACAGCACAACAGATGCTCTCTGAGCTTCCACTGCTTCAAGAGATGGTTTTCCTGTCTCTGTACTGGAGTGTTGGTAAAAAACCATGCTATTTCTGGGAAGGACAAGGTTGAGTTTAGCTTAAGAAACTTTCTGAAGCCACCCCTTTCCCACGCACAGGTCCATCCTCTGCAGTCCTTTCTCATGCACTTGGCTCTGTTGTGCTCCATCGAGGAGAGCAGGGATTGGGGCTGCATCCCTGTGCCCCTGCCCGCAGGCAAGAAGGGCTTTCTCCAGGCTTCCTCCCTTCTAGGAAACACCTGGTGCCTTCCCACTCTGGAAACAGAGACTTATCTCACCCCAGAGCAGGTTCATGGTTTCTCTTCCTCCCTACTTGCCACCGTGTGACTCTTAGAGTCCCAATACCCTCATGGCAAGGTAGGAAACAGTTTGCTTTGGGACTTGTCCTCCTCAGCAGCTTCACAGTGAGGTCACTGCCTTGTGTTGGTGAAAGCAGCAGGTTCCTTTCTTGAGAAACACATCTTGGCTTGCATGGTGGAGAGCTCGGATCTCTCCAGGTGGTCACTAGGTGTGGTAGTGGGTGTCCTGCCCTCACCAACCATGTCCTCACTCCATGGATGGAAGTGAGGGGGGGTGAGGGGAATTACTCATCATTGAAATTAGAGCTGATAAGACCTTGTGTGATGTGGGACCATGTGGGGAGATGCCTCCCCCAGTCGCTGGGATGTCTTCCCTGGGCTCCTGCAGCGGGTGGGATCTGGCACAGCTCGTCCATTAACGATTGCGAGGTGCTTGCCCAAGAGGGAGTTTGAGCAGCACTAATGGATCCTTGTGCTTTTGGCCTCTTTGCAACTGAAATTAGCTTCTGTAATTAAAGTCTCTGCTTTGCACAGTCATTCTCTGCTGGAATAAAAAAGCCCTGAGGGGGGGTTCTTTTATTTTCAAGGAAAACAAAATATTACTGTTCTCTGGAAAGGGAATTTCTGTGTTCTCACTTTTACTTTTATCTGCAAAAACCTGTGTTTTCTTGAGGCTCTGGCTTTGTGTTTCCTTGCTGTCATGTTCGATTAGAGGACAGAACAGATGCTTCCTCTGCTAACCCAGTGGCTTTTACCCAGAAGGTGTTTCCCCGCACCAAACATCAATCCCATTAAACCAAACTGGTGCTTTAGCGATGCCAGGCTGGGAGATCTGATGTCCCAGCTGGTATCAGGGGTGTTTTAAAAGGTCTTTGGGCTTGTGGGGGCAGAGTGATGTGCAGAAAACTGTATTTTCAGAGTGCTGTTGAATATAAAAGTGTGTGTGTTTAGTCCTTTTAAGCCCACAGTAGGTGTCCTGCCAGGATGGTGGTGGTTCTTGAAGCTCTCCAGAGCTTTAGTGGAATGAGCAATAGGTCATTTTGGGTTGTTTTTTTAAACAAGTAGCAGTAATAATACTAAACCCGACCTCAGCTAATGAAAGATGGCACCTTTCTCCTCTAGGATGGAGAGGTGTACTGCATAGATGCCCGTTTCTATGGCAACATCAGCCGCTTTATAAACCACCTCTGTGAGCCAAACCTCATCCCGGTGCGAGTCTTCATGTCGCATCAGGACCTTCGCTTCCCCAGGATCGCCTTCTTCAGCACCCGGCGGATAGAAGCTGGAGAAGAAATTGGGTAAGTGCTGTCCCTGGGGCTGCCAGCGCCTGGATGGAGGGGAGAGGGACAGGGAAGGGTGGGGAGGGATGGAGGGAAGGGTGGATGGGGAAGGATGAAGGAAAGGATGGATCGTGGAGGGATGGGGAAGGGATGGATGGGAAGGGATGGAGGGAAGATGGGTGGAGGAGGAAGGACAGGGAAGGATGGAGCATGGGGGGACAGGGAAGGATGGAGCAAAGGATGGAGCATGGAGGGATGAGGAAGGATGGAGGAAGGGATGGAGGGAAGATGGATGGAGCATGGGGGGACAGGAGAGGATGGAGCAAAGGACGGAGCATGGAGGGACGAGGAAGGATGGAGGAAGGGATGGAGGGAAGATGGATGGGGAAGGAAGGACAGGGAAGGATGGAGCAAAGGACAGAGTGTGGAGGGATGGGGAAGGATGGAGCATAGAGGGACGGAATAATGGAGCAAAGGATGGAACATGGAGGAAGAGGGAAGGATGGAGCACAGGACAGAGCATGGAGGGACAAGGAAGGATGGAGGAAAGAATGGATGGGAAGGGATGGGGGGAAGATGGATGGGGAGGGAAGGATGGAGCAAAGGACAGCGTGGTGGAAGGGGGAAGGATGGAGCATGGGGGGACAGGGAAGGATGAAGCCCAGGACAGAGCATGGAGGGATGAGGAAGGATGGAGGAAAGGATAGACGGGAAGGGATGGAGGGAAGATGGATGGGGAAGGAAGGATAAGGAAGGATGGAGCAAATGACAGAGCGTAGAGGGACGGAATAATGGAGCAAAGGATGGAACATGGAGGAAGGGGGACAGGGAAGGATGGAGAACAGGACAGAGCATGGAGGGGGGTGGGGAGGGATGGAGGAAAGGATGGATGGGAAGGGATGGAGGGAAGATGGATGGAGCATGGGGGGACAGGGAAGGATGGAGCACAGGACAGAGCATGGAGGGACGGGGAAGGATGGAGCGTGGAGGGCTGAGGAGGGATGGAGTGTGGAGGGACAGAAGCTCTGCCGCTCCTGAGCTGGTTCACTCCATCCCTTCACTCCCCAGGGTTCCCCCAAGTGCCCTCCATCCCCTGAAACTTCCCAAAAAACCCCAGACTGCGGCAGCACCAAGCTTTGCTGAGCCCAATGAGCTGCTCCTGTCCTTCTCCTGCTTTGCAGTGACCCCGTCTCTGTCCCTCTCTCTCTCTTTTTGGCAGCTTTGACTACGGCGACAGGTTCTGGGACATCAAAGGCAAATACTTCAGCTGTCAGTGTGGTTCACCCAAGTGCAAACACTCGAGCTCAGCGCTGGCCCAGAGGCAGGCGAGCACCTCGTCCCAGGACACGCAGGAAAACGGGCTCCCCGACACCAGCTCTGCCACGGCAGCAGCCGGCCCCTTTTGAGGCTGCACTCCCCAGAGACTTCTTTTAACCCTATAGATTCACATACTGTCTGAATTCCCATTTAAAGAGAGAGAAAAAAAAAACAAACAAATCAAACCTACACACACACACACACACACAAAAAAAAAAAAAAAAAAAGAAAAAAAAAAAAACCAACCCGCTCAAGGAAAACCAGGGGTTTGTGACACTTAGGGCTGTGCCACCGACTGTTACTTGAGGAATAAGTAAATCCCACCTCCTTGATGATGTTGTTCTCCCCTCCCCGGGGCTGGAAAGCTGCTGCTGGTTTTCCCAGTTGCGTGTGGAGGGGGTGGCTGTCGCGTTTTTATTTTTTCCGGGGGGGGGGCGGGCTGTCCTGGCCTCTGTCTCTCAATGTGCTGAGTGTTGTCAGAGCCCGGGGAGAGCCGCCGTCCTCCGCCTGTTGTCAGTGGAATGGCTCGCTCATGCCAAGTCATCTCCAGTTCACTTGTAATAAACTTTGAATACTTGATGGGACTTTCTTTCTAAAAGACGAGTAGAGAGGGGGGGGGGAGGGGGGGAGCAGGGAGGGGGAGGGAGGTGCTGGCGTTGGGGTTTGCTTGGCACAGCCCCGGGGCAGGTTCTGCTGGTTGCTTTTTGTTGCTTCGGTTGGTTTTCGGTTGGTTTTTTGGGTTTTGTTAATTTTTTTTTGTTGTTTTTTTTTTTTTTTCAATCATGGATTTCTCCCCCATCTCACAGGACGTGGCGGTGGGGCCTTTCCCCAAGGAGCTGGAGGGGGGGGGGGGGGGTTCCAACCCCTACCCTCCTCCTTACCAAATCGACTGGCTTTTTTTCTTCTTCCTCTGAAAGAAACTCACGGTCCTTACAAATCCCTTTCATCCCCGGCTCCTTCCCGAGCCGACCAGAGACACTTTCCCCCCCGAGCCCCCCCTCCCTCCCGGGCTTTCTCCGTGAGGAACCAGCTCCCCCCACGCCGTGGGGCCAGGTCTCAGTCTCAGCGTTGGGTTCATCCACAGAAGGATTTCCCTCCCCCCTGGCTCTGGAGAGGGAAGGTTGAAGGGGATTGTAGAAGACACTAACTCCTTCAAAAAAAATCAGTTGTTTTTTGGGGTTTTTTTTCCTCTTTTTTATTTTTTTTTCTTCAAAAATGAAGTGAATGAGAAATATGTATATTATAGAGAACCTCGACTTGCGTCCGCCAGCTGGGGCACAGAGCAGACAGGACATGTCACGGCCAGAGGATCCTAGATGCCACCAGCTCGTCTCTTCCCATCACTTTTCTCAACGCTGGGCACCTTCGATTCATTTTTAAGCCACATGCTCTGAGGTTTCAATAAACTGATTTATTTTTTACCATTACCGAAACATTGGGGACTAGCATTAAAAAGAAAAAGGAAAGGAAAAAAAAAAAACCCACAAAAAAGAAAAACAAACAAAAAGAAAACGACGACAAAAAGAAACCACAAAACAAAACGGTGCTGATTCTGGTGTGATTTTTGCTCACCACGTGAATATAAACTATCAATTGTATAAAAAGAACAAAGTGATTTTAGTATAAAAATGCAGGAAAAAAAAAACAAAACTTTTTTTAAATTGTTAGTATTGTAGTGTGAATAAATTTGCCATCACCTTTTGTGTGGTGGCTGGGCAGGTCATTATCTTAATTTTTTTTTTTTGCATATATCTTTAAATACTGTAATTAGTGCAGTAACAGGTTTTTTTTTGTTGTTGTTCATCTCTTCTAGAACATTCATAATGCCGTCATGTTTTATTATTATTTTTTTTTCTGTTAATGTTTTTGACAGTTTTAAAGGAGCAGTCTTTTGGCTCTGATCATTTTCTTGTTCTGTTTTCAATGAAATCAATAAAAAAAAAAAAAAGAAAAAAAAAAGTGCTTTAAAAGGAGTTTGGCTTTTTTTTTTTTATCTGCCTGAGGTGATGGCAGCGTGTGGGCCAGGGGGGGCAGAGGGGGCTGGTGCCGAGACCTCCAGCCAGGTGGGAGTTGTGGGTTTCTCATCCTTGGGTTTGAAGAGAACATTTAGAAGGGAAAAAAAAAACCCAAAACCAAACTCTTGCCTACTTTCAAGCAAGGAAAAGGAAGCCTGGCTTTGTTTTCCTCTTGTTGGGGGATGTTTGGGTTTGGTTTTTAATCTTGTTCGGGGAAATTTGGGGTCGGGTTTTAAATTTTGACTGTTTTTTCATCTCAAAATCATCCTCTTTGGGCTCTGCTGGTTCCCACGGCCGGGCAGAGCTCGGGGCAGTTTGAGGGGTCCCCCCCCGTCACCCCCCGTGGAGGCAATTCCATAAAATGAAATTTTAAACGGCCAAGGAAAGGGGCTTGGGGGCCAATTCCTCTTTGTGAGCAAACCCTGGGGATGTTTCCGATCACAGGAGGCATTGGGGGCTCGGGGGGGTTTTTGGGGAGGTCCAGATGGGGCAGGGGCTGGGTTTGGGGCTGCAAGTTGACAGGGGGTTCCCCGGGGGGGTACCAGGTCCCATTTAGGGGCTGCTGAGGGGCATAAAAATATTCATAAAGGGTAGGAAAAGCCCCAGCCCGATGGCAGCCGGGGACAGGGGGAGCGGGGAGGGCTTCGGCCATGGCCACACACACCCACCCATCACTCACCCACCTGCCAGGAGTCTTCCTCACCTGTGGAGCCCCGGCGGTGCCCTCGTCATCCTCATCCGTGGGTCCCTTTAGGCTGGAGCTGCTCCCGGCTTCCAATTCTGCAGCCCCATGGATGGAGACCCTCATGGGTTGGCCATTCCCATCCCTGTCGCCGTTCCCATCCCCATCCCGCTGTCACCTTGAGAGCTCCCAAGTGGTTTTTCCCCATTCTGAGGATGTCCCCATTGGGTTCAACCTCACCCTGCTTCATCCCAGCCCAAACTGAGCTCTGGGCTTAGAATCATAGAATGGTTTGGGTTGGATGGGACCTTGAAGATTGTTGAGTTCTGAGTTCCACCCCCTGCCCTGGGCAGGGACACAGCTTCTCTGGGCAACCTGGGCCAGGCTCTCACCGCCTTCACGGCAAAGAATTCATGGAATCATGGAATTGCCAGAGTTGGAAGGGACCTTCTAGAGATCCTCCAGTCCAACTCCCCGGCCAAAGCAGGGCTGCCCAGAGCACATCACTCAGGAGCATCCAGGTGGGGCTTGAAGATCTCCAGAGAAGGGGACTCCACACCCTCCCTGGGCAGCCTCTGCCAGGGCTCTGCCACCCTCACCCC
>BJBW01007269.1:3632-53946 GCA_004320125.1 Scolopax mira
TTGAAAAAGATGTCCCCTGTGTTTTTGTCTCTGTTAAATAAAAAAGGTTTTGTTCCCAGGTCAGGAGCAGTCCGAGACCCTGAGAACTTGACAGGTCGTTTTGACTGACTTTGCAGCAGCCTACTAGGGGTTTGGGAGCAAAACATGCCAGGATGGGGGGGACAAAACCGCACACATAAAAATGCCCTGCTGTGCCTGGGAGAACAGGGTAGGGGTCAGCAGGAGCTGGGCAGTGGGTGTGGGGGCAAGGGAAATAACTGAGGTCCCCCAACTCAACACATGTTATTAAATCTGCCTGATTTTAAAAGCTGTGATTTCCAAAGCAGCAGCAATGAGACAGGCAGTAACTTAAGGAGAGAAGCCCAAGAGATGCTGGGATGCTTGGGAAAGTTTCTGGTTGAACACTGAGACACATTTCTGTTGCTCTGCAGAAAGGAAACAAAAACGGCAACAGTGATAGGGGCTGGGGGTGGTTTAACCCTTGAGTTTCAGCACGGGGAGATGAACACCCAACAAGTTTCACCCTTCACGTTGCTGTACTTACCCCGCAGGATGTGGTTTTAGAGGCAGCACAGCTGGGTTTACCATACAAGGCATGCAACACCTAGGAGGGAGATTGCCAGATACAATGAGCACTAACCCCAAGCAGCGCTGAAACCACTCTGGGCCACGTTCTCAGCTTCTGCAAAACATCACTGCTCCTGGGATGCTTGCTCAGCCCAGCCCTACAGCCCATTGCTGTGAATGGCATATGAGAAGCTCAGAGCACTCTGGGGGCACAAAGCCCACATATTCCTCCAAGCTACACCCTGGTGTTTCTGTCACTGGTTATGAGCTGCATGTTTGGCTACTGTTCGCCCCAACCGTGCCATCCCACGCTTTCTTTATCTCAGTGGGATCAGAGGCCACCCTGTGACAACAACTCTCTGCGTTGTAAACGTTGCCCCTGCTGTGTCTTTGATTCATGCAGACCATACCCCTGCCCAATCCGCTCCAGGTTTCTCCTGCTTTTTGCCCATTGCTTTAAGATCTCATGGTGATATAAAGCACAATGAACTAGGCAATCTGCTGGTCACTATTTTTATAAGGTCCTACCCAGACAATTTTGCAGACCAAAGGCGGGTATTGACGTAGTCTACCTGAAATGGTCACAGCAGGCTCAGCCTTCACTGGAGTAGCTTTAGAGCAGAAAAACCACTAAGACACTCTTTTGCTCCTGTGAAAAGCAAAATTTCGTCATGAAAACAGCCGACGCTCTTTGGAGGAAAAAAAGTATTTTTCTTGTTCACCATCCGCAAGTCTGATCACACAGCAATTCCCGTAAGGGCACAAGGGGTGTACCCACAGCTCTTCACAACCCGTGTGTCATTTGCTGTGTCAGACGTGACACAGATCGGTGGCCAAATTTTATTGAGTGTTAAGTCTTACGGTGCTTACTTCATACCAGAGTCACACAGCAATTCACAGCCTGGTGCTCTCTAAAGCCTGTCACCCAGAATTCTTAGAAAAGTAGGCAAACACAACCTACAGATGTGTGCAACTGGCACACAGAGGTCAACCTGGTTTCTGAGGTTTCCAACTGCTTATCCTGTCTGTTCTCTGACTGCCACTTGGGCCATAGTCAGGCTCCATTACCTGCTCCTGCTCAGAGCTGGGGAGGGGGGGCCCTTGCCAGGGGGAGCTGGATTGATGTGGGGAGACCCGGTGCTGCTCAGCGTCTGGAAGGGTGGTCGAGATGGGAAAGGCTCCGAAAGTTTGCTTCACTACATCCTCTACTCAGCACACTGGGATGGCTAATGAGCCTGAAAGGGGGGTTGCCAAATGTCCCACGGAAGATCCCTGGCCTGGTCACAATGGTGGACTGCAGAGGCCACAGAAGATGAGAGGTGGAAACTGTGATTAAATATCAAGCTCTTCATGAGCAGAGGAAAAGTCCTCCTGCCCAGCTCCCAGCTCTGTTCAGGGGACCAAAGCACACAGGCACTTGCAGAGGTGACACAGACCCTAAGGAGTGTCACTGGTGTCCCCGCTCCCCATTCTGGAAGGGGAGTTAAACCAAACAAAGCCTCTGCTGCTATCAAGGGGCAACCCTCTCCCTTCACAAGGTCCACCATCCCCAGCTTCAGCAATGGACCCAGATGTCATTTAGATCCTGGCAGAGGGAGATGGCACATGCTGGTGCTGGCAGAGCAGTGTTCTACTGGGACAGGCACAAGACTTATGGCAAATCCTGGCAGATCACATCCAATGTGTGTCTTCCCCAGGCCTCAACAAAACCAATGGAGCAGGGAGGCTGTGGGATAGGCTCATCTTTAATGAGAGGGATACAGAAACACAAGAGGTCACAGAAAAAGCAGAGTGCTACAGGCAGCCCATTCCAGCAAGGAGCTGGAGGGCTTTCCAGGCAAAAACCTGCACTGCCTTTGGCCAGCACTGAGCTTACGGAGGCACTGGCTGTGGCTTTGCTGTAATATCACTCCCAGTGTGAAGGAGCCACAGTCCACAGCATCTTCCCATTTTACTTGCGGGCTTTGGCAGGTGTCAACCGGCTGTACTGTCCATCATCCCGCTCACCAAGGGGCTAGGAGGGAAAAAAAAAAAATCAACAACAGGTAAGATGAGCTACAACTGTGTCTGTTTAGCCCTAGGAGGAAGGGTACAGGGGAAGCTGGCTCAGCCCTCCCTTTGGCAGCTTTTGGCAACTTTTCCTCCCCAGCACATTGCTTAACAACCCCAGACAGCAAGAGAAAGCTGAGCTTGCCCCATCCTCTGGGTCACTCAGCGGAGGTGGCTGCAGACACCCCAACATAGAGTAATCTCCAGCACAGCTCAGTGCTTTCCGGCATCAACCATCACCCAGTAGCTGGGCTGTCACGGTCACACTGGTTCCACCATGCAGAGGTGCTGAAGCCCTTGCACATGTACACGTACACCCATGCTCACCTGGTAGAGCTGCTCATTGGCAATCAGGTTCTGCCTGTCTGAAGCTAAAGAAAGAAAGAAAGAGGTCAAGGATGAGGGGAGTCAAGAGCAGCGTGGTGAACATTTGCAAACAAACCCAAGCAGCTGCTTTCAACTGTGCTTTTTCTTCCTGTGTGATGCTCGGTGGAAAGCTCCTGCGAGGCCTCAAGTGTTCCTGTGCCACCAGCTGCTATCATCCAGTGATGATGTTTTGGTGAACCCCTAACGTACATTCGATGGCTTCTCCCGGAAAGCTCAGTTAGGGGCAGGAAGGGCACATGGCGTGCTCACATAGATCCCTACTCTAGACCCGCTGTATGCTGGCTGCTGCCTACAGCTTGCACTGGTGGGAAGTCCCTAGGTACCATACACAGCTTCTAAAGATGCCCAGGCACTTCCCACCCCCAACCCACAGGCAGCCAGCAGGGCTCTCCCCTCACCTCGTGACATGCGTCCCTTGTCCTGGCCTGTGATGCAATAGACAGCAACTGCCAGGAAGATGGTGGCAATGACATCTGCGACCACGATCCCTGAGATGGTGGGAGCATCCACTTCAATGCAGTTCTGGCACACTGGAAGCCCAAGAGGACACAGATGCTGAAAGCAGGATCACAACCAGAACCCTACCCCTTGGCCACCTCCTCCCTGCTGCCAGGGTCAGTCTGAGCCCCCAGCACTCAGCCAGCTCCCTCAGTCCAGCCAAGCTCCAGTCCCAGGGAGAGAGAGGCCAAGGATTAAGTCTAGATGCTGCGTGACCCAGTGCAAGGTGCCACATGTCCCCAGCACTCAGGCCACAACAGAGCCAGAGTGGCTAGCAATAAAGAAGTACAAGTTCCAGATTATGACACTAAATGAAGTTGTAGAGCTCTCCTGGGGACAGGGGAACATGCAACTTGGCTGTTCCCATTGGAAACCTAGGACAGGAGCTGCCAGGGCTTCTGCAAACTGGTGGAACCACTCTCAAAGAAATCAGTAGTTCCCTCAAAACTTTCCTGGGTGAAGTCTCCAGATAGTTCTGGCTCTAGAAACCAGGTTTGCAATACTTACTTCGATAGTGCACCTGTAGGGGATTGCTGTGTGCATTTCCACCTATTGTACATGTATAGGTGCCTCTGGGGTCATCATAAATTGCACCCAAGTCCAGCTGTGTTGTGTTTCCTACAGAGTTCCCATCTCTCCACCAGGTAACTTCGCCTTGGATGCTTGCCACACAGCGCAGGAACACATTCCCACTGGCTTCTTCCACGATTATTTGCTGTCCTAAAATAAAGGAGGAGAGCAGAAAGCTTCACAACTGAGTCCTTCTAAACTGCTCCACTGATCCACCCCCTTCTCCCCATCAACATTTACAAACCTCACATCAAGGTGCTGCAATGGACAACCCCAGCGAGCAGTGGGGACCTGCTCCCCAGTCACCCTCCCACTGCCACAGAGACCCCCAGGGTGTAAGCAATGCAGCTGGCGATCTCCAGGGACCACAGCAAGTGCCTGACCGACCCTTTGCTGACCCACTGCAGCCCATGGGAGAGACCTGCACAGGGTCTCTCAGTTACACCACACTGGGGTTCTCCATGTACCATGTCGATCAGCACCGCAGCAGCGTGTGGCTGATGCCCAGGGACTTACCTCGGACGCCCCAGCTGGCCACAGCCAGGCTGGCCAGGAGCACCCAGGCACCCAGGGCTCTTCCCCTCCGCATGGCGTAAAGCGGTGGCAGCTCTTTCTCCAGCTCAGGGGAGAGGACGCAGAGAGAGCTCTTCACCACAACACACCACACACCCCAAGATCTTTGTCAGGTACCGGATGCTGGGGGCTGGAGCTCCCTCCCACAGCAGCCGGGGGATGTCTAAGGCATCCTGTGCCTGCCTCCTCGCCCCAGCCATGGTGCCTATGGAGAGGCAGGGGAGGGCAGGTGGGGCTAGGGGTGGTGGATCCCCCAGCAGCTGAGGACCCCCAGCAGTCCTATCTTCCCCTGCAACCACGGGTCCCACCGCAGCCACAGTCCCCCAGCAGCTACGCTTCCACCAGCAGCCACAAAGCCCCCACCAGCAGCCATGGGTTCTCCTACAACCATGGTCTTGCAGCAGCCATAGGTCCCAGCACAGCCATGGAGCCTCCCAGCAGCTTTGGGATCTCCTACAGCTGTGGAGCCCCCCAGCAGCCATGTGTCCCCCAGCTCCCGTGGAGCCCCCCAGCAGCCATGTGTCCCCCAGCTCCCACGGAGCCCCCCTACAGCCATAGGTCCTTCCATCCACGACCACGGAGCCCCCTTACAGTCCCGGAACCCCCAAAAAACTACAGATCCACTACAGCCATGGAGCTCCCTAACGATCGGAGACACCCCCAAGCAGCTACAGGTCCCACCACAGCCACAGAGCCCCCCCCGCAACAGCCACGGGTCCCCTAGTGGCCACTCGTGGCCCCGCGAGCAGGTGTGTCCCAGCCCGGCCGCCGTAGCGGCGCCGCCGGCCCGTCATGCTGTGCGGTGGCGGGCGGCTGCCGGAGCGACAGCGGGGCCATGGCGGCACCGGCGGGCTCGCTGGTGGCGGCCGTGCTGGCCCACTCGGGCCGCCTCGACAAGGAGGATCTGGGTACCCGCATCGGGCGGCTGTCCTGCCGCGTGGAGGAGCTCAAGGCAGGGCCGGGAACGGGGATGGGCAAGGGGGGGGGGCTTCGGGAAGAGCCGGGGAGGGGGGCGCGGCCCCGGGCGCTGATCTCCGGCCGTCTTTGGGGATTTTAGGCCGGGCTCGGGGTAGGATCTCTTCATCCCCGTTGTGCCCAGGCCGTGAGAGGCTCTGTGAGCGCCGCTCGCCCGAGTGACGGTGTCCCCGCCGCCCCTCTGCTGCAGGGAGAAGTCTGCAACATGATTAACAAGAAGTACAAGGAGTTCCTGCCCAGCATGCAGAGCGCCGAGGAGCTGGTGTCTCAGGTGGACGGGCTGTCCAGCAGCATCGACCTGCTGAAAGCCGGGATTGAAAATGAGGTGACAGCGGGCTGTGCCAGATGACACTCAGTTCCACCCCAAACCCGTGTCGCGCCCCCCATCTTGGTGTGTTGCAAGGGGGCTGGGGGAGGAGGACTCCTGACTGAGAGCCCTGGGTGATATCACTGCTAAAAAACGCCTTTACAGTGACACATGCCGCAGAGATGTGTGTCACAGCAGGGGTGTAAATAAAGAGCTGTCATTAAAGGCTTGGGCCATGTTTGCTCTCTGTACGTACAGTTGGAAAGTGTGTCACAGCCTCTTCAGAAAGGAGAAATTGATCGGCCTCGTATGTTGCAGCATGTGTGACAGCAGGGGACTGGCTAAGGGCCTCTCCCCCAGTTACTGTGGGCAGTGGGAACCTACACCATAGCCATGCACGGTCACAGCTCCTGCAGGCTGGGTTGCAGACCCACTTTTTGCTTTGATTTTCCAGCATTTGGGTTCTGCAGCACTAATTAAGAATTAACTTTCAGCTCAGTTCAAGTACTTTTGCATTTTAAATAGCTGTGTTAAAGGAACACTGAAGTCCTTTTGAGACTAAATTTCCTTACCGTGTCTTTTAAAAAAGCCTATAGTGTATTAAAAAAGAAACCAGTTTGTTTCTAATGTTTATAAGGATCTTCCTAGGAAGGCATAAAATGGATAGAGCCTTTTTCCTCCTCAACAAACTGTTCTAACCACAAAAATAATTAAATCTACTATCATTATCACAATAAAGAGGAAATGCCTCCGATAATATTTCCATGCTGTAAATTAACTGAAGAATTTGTTGGTTTAGGTTCAGCGAGATCTAAATGTTGCTGTTGCTGAATTCACTGAACTGAAGCAGCAATTGGAGCGTGACACCCTGGTTCTGAGTGTTCTGAAAAAGCTACAGGAGGTGAGGAGGGGGGAGCAGCTTAAAATCGCAAGCGGTAGTCACCCTCTCTGTGGCATTATTCTGAGCTCCTCTTTGGAATGACCATCTCTAGCTTCCCCATCTCTAGCCACATGGTTGAAAACATTGGAGTCTTGTGTGCCAGTATATATCTGCTATTAATCTGTTTGGTCATTGCAGTTTGATACAGCTATTAAGGACTACAATACTGCACTGCTGGAAAAGAATTACGTTGCAGCAGCTCAGCAACTGGAAAAGGTAATAATTTCTTAAATACATGACAATATTGTTCATACATGCTTTCAATACATTTCACAAGATGCTTTTCATTAGCAAGGACAACACTTACCCATGTTTTGTGTTTGATCTTCACCCCCAGGCACGAAGCAGCCTGAAAATGCTGGAATCCCGCAAGGGCTTTGAGCTGAAGATCCTGAAAGCGCTGGGCATGGAGCTCACGGTGCAGACCCAGAACATGCTCTACCATCTAGGAGAGGAATGGCAGAAATTGGCTGTGTGGAAGCTTCCTTCTTCAAAAGGTATTCACGATTCTAGTTCATTCCACTATTGGAAACGTCTGGCTTCAAGCACCTGCAAAATAGGCAGCACAGGAATAGTGTTAGACCGAGGTTGGTTTAAGGACTCTTTCTGCTGTTTGCATAACCTAATGAGCAGGAGAGAGTTGTGGCTGTCAGTGTGCTTTGGGTATCACTCCACTCCTGCAGCATTTAGCTGCTACCAAAAGCAATCTGATGCAGTCAATAGTTTTTAAACAGAATTTTGGAGGCTTGTCTGCCTCATCTGTGGTATTTCTTAGAAAGTTGAAGCAGAGATCAGAACATCTAATGGCAAGAACTGCCTAAGGGTCTGTATGTTGCTGTCAGCATTGAAGCACCGCCTTTTCCTTTGGAAAAGAAACAAACCTTTTCCTTTGAATTTGACTCAAAATGTCAAGAAGAGGGCAAGGGAAGTGATTGTCACTAGATAGCATTCAATTGCAAGGCGACTGAATCAAGAATTCTCAGATCTCTTGTATCTCAGGATCCACTCTGACGGAGAGATGGTTGTTCTTCCACAGAAGGCAGCAGCCTGGAGTCAGTGATGCACTCGGAGCTGCACTTGCACACAGTGCCCTCAGAAAAGGAGATTGCTGACCCACCAGTTGCCTCTGTGCTGCAGGCGTTTGCTGTCCTGGGAGAACTGCACACCAAGCTTAAAATGTTTGGTAAGACAGACCGTGGATAAACATAGCTGGAGTGGCCCGAGCGGTTGAGTTCAGACCTGTTTTAAGATGGATGTCAAGGTCCAGTTCACTTCAGTAGTACACACTTGTGTTTCCCACTGAGCATGAGGCAAATACTCTGGTTCTTATTAATAGGAAATTATTTACATAGAATTTTTTGTCCTTTCCTGTTAATTGACTCTAGTATACTGGTTTGATCTACAGCTATATGATTTCACAGTCAGATTTCAATAAGTTGGTTTTCACTTTAAATATGCTGCTCTTCTAGGCCTCCATATGCTTTACAGGAGTAAAATGGCCTTTAGTGAAACCAACCAAACATTTTACTTACTTGAGCAAACTTCTTGCCTCTTGCTGTTAGAAAACATGTGTTTTTCATTTTTCAGGCCAATTGTTGCTGAAATACATCCTCAAGCCGCTGATTTCATTCCCTTCTCTTCAGCCATTCACAGAGGAACAGTCAAATGTGCTCATCCTACGTTTTAAGACCGAGGAGCCTAACTCGGATCATTCTTCTCCTATGGAGGTTTTTCACAAGATCCAGCTTGTTTTTGAAGCTCTCCACAAATATCTGCTGAGTACGTATTTTCTCCCTTTTGGAATTAGGCTGAGATAAGTACCTTGTTCATGTAATTAGAGTGGAACCTTTTGGAATATCTGTTCATTAAGCAGTATTGAATTACGCATGAAGTCTAAGCAGCTTTTAACCTTACCTGACTATGCTGTGCTCTCCAACAGCTTGGCATCTTGTCAGACTGGACTTAGTGGTGGTCCAACATTCAGAGCTGAAAAAATGAAAGAGGAAATGTGGGGGTTTTTAATGAGCCAGCCGTTGCATTTATGACCTTTGCAATGCAGATGTATTAAAATCCTTTTCTGTTCTCTCGAATTCAGATGTGCCTCTGGAGCAGCCTGCAGAAGATAGTAAGGAACGCAGAGTTACACTCGCAGAACTGCTGGGCGATATGATATGGGAGGAGTTATCAGACTGCCTCATTCAGAACTGTTTGGTGAATTCAATCCCAACAAACAGCAGCAAACTGGAGCAGTATATAGAGGTAGGTCTCAAAATTCAGATCCACATAGTGTAAATGCCAGATGGGCAGCTTCAACAAAAGGCTGCATTTTGCAAATACATAATTGTGTATTTCTCTCAGTTAAGCTATGGCTTTTTTTCCCTGTCACATAAAGTTTATATGGTCTCTGATCCATGAAACTGGGGCCATATTTAGCCAGGACCTGGAGACTTTCAGGGCGTGCGACGTTAGGCACTCTGTGGGAGGCTGCAGATGGTGATGTTGCAGTGCTGCTTGCCCAGCTGGCTTCCTAAATCCGATTGCTTGGTCTGTATTTTTTGTTAGTGCTCACAGGGGGTTGTTGCACAGACCACAAGTTTTTTTTTAAACTTCATACACAAACCAGAGCTTGCTGCTAGTGAAAAGTGCCAAAAAAATTCTTTTTCCTGGAGAGGGGGCTGTTTCAAACAGAAGCAGTCATAGGAGAAACCTTCTGGTCCCTTTGCCCCAGGTAGCCCAGCATAATGAAATTTGATCACCTTGCTCCTCTGGCTATATAATTAGGCAGCCAGCACAGTCTGGGGGACAGACCTGCAGTTCAAACACTGTGTTATTGTGTGATTATGGCCCCCAGCTGAGCCAATTGCTGAAAAGCTATTGGATGGTTAGTGCCCTCTGAAGCCCAGGTTCAGCCTTTGCTTTCAGCTGAGTTTATACCGTTTTGTTCTTTGATTTTAGGAAACTACATTAACGTAGAACATGCGTTTGCTCTTCTCAGGTGATTAAATGCACAGAGGAATTTGAAAAAGCCTTGAAGAACATGCAGTTTTTGAAAGAAGACACAACTGATTTACTGAAATATGCCCGTAATGTCAATTCCCACTTTGCTAACAAGAAGTGCCAGGATGTGATCGTGGCAGCCAGAAACCTGATGACCTCAGAAATACACAATACTGTAAAGGTGACTGTTGATGCAATACACTGTTCTTCTGTGTGAAAAATATCTTAGCTGTTGAAGACAGCTTGTCCAGGACAGTTACATCGGTTTTTTTGTGGAACACTGATTATTTAGGGATCTGGGCAAACAACAGTTTCAAAACCCTTTTTCAATAGAGCTCAAGTAGGTTATTTCATAGGTTATTTCAGTAACAAGATGTTTCTTAAAATACTTGGAAGTTTGCTTTTATAGGCTTTTGTGGCTAGTATCATAACAAAAATTAGAGGATTATTTACAGAGATGCTTCTATGTATGCAACACAATTGAGATTGTTTCGTGGTCTGCTGTGTTGTTCATAACCCAGGAGACTTCCTTAGGGGACTTCTGCAGCCTTGCACTTACCTTGAGTCTTAAATCTTTGTCATTCAATGTTTTTTACTTTTGTGCAGTCTCCTTCCTCTGGGCTGTAAATTGAATTGTATCTCTCTCTTGTTTTCCCTTAGATCACACCTGATTCTTCTGTAGCCCTACCAAGGCTTCCTGGTCCTGCAGCAGGAGATCACTTAAAAATGGGGAAAACTTCTAAACCTCTGCATAATGACACGGTGAATTTGGAGCATGAGACTAAACTGAGCCAGTACACCTTTTCCCTGCCCGCATGCCGCATCAGCTCATCGGTGGACAAACTGATGGAGCTGGCTTATCAGACGCTGTTGGAGGCCACAGCCAGCACAGATCAGTGGTAGGAATTATATATTTTATATATATAGTCAGCAGATAACTCTTAGGCGTCAGGTACTTATTGCCTTTGGCAACACCAAGCATCTGTTAATACATTAAAAGAACTTTAAAAGAACAGAAGATACTTGAAAATTAGAATCAGCCATGACAGTTGCTGTTTGGGCTGGAGGATGTTTCCCTGGGATCAGCACTGCAGGAAGAGCTGTTTCCTGCAGTACTCGGGTTAAGCAGACTTTTGGCCTTTCCCTGAATTTCGGGGGACATTCAAGTACACTTTGTTGTAGTGTAGCTATTAAAGCAGTGAAAACGTGGTAAGCTTCCTAGTACACAACTAGGAACTAGCTGTAGTTCACAGCTTCAGTCTTTTAGTTGGGAGAAACACTACTGTGCTGTTCACTTCAGTGTTTTATTGTATGCTAGCTGTCACTTTAGACAAATCACAGTCATTTTTTTTTCAAGCCAGATGATAAGTGACCCCTTCTGAGGCAAATTCTTGCTTTCTTTGTGCTGGGTGAGAACAAAGAACTCTAGCTCTGCATCTGGCAAGGCTCTTCAGAGAAAAAGAGTGATTTGAGGAACCACCTACAGTCTGCTGTAAAAACTGGTGGCCAAAGCCCTGAAGGAGAATTGCCTGGGTACTGAATGCCCTTCAGTGTCCCATGGCAGAGAGAGGGCTGGCTATTTACTCACACCTGGTGGGGGAAGGAACATTGTCCCTTTTGTTCCTGGGTTTCATATATCTCCCTTCTGACAGGTGGTCCAAAGCTGCTTGTTTCCACACTGAACTGACAAGGTCATCGCAGCTTTTGTGAGAAGCCTTTGTGAATTTTCCAGAATATGCCTTTGTTGGCATTGCTGTAATTGATCCTGACAGTCTACTCTTTGTGCCAGTAATTCACTACTAATAAAATCTTATTTGAGAGAAGGGTGAGGGTCGCTTGTGACCAAGACATTAATTCCACTGACAAACTAATGTGAACCTTATTTTCCTTGTAGCTGTATACAGCTCTTCTACTCCGTGCGGAACATATTCCAGCTGTTCTACGATGTAGTGCCAACATATCACAAGTAAGTGTGTGTGGTACCTAAGGGTCTGCTTTGGAGGGAGAACAGCCCTACTTGTTCCCAGACTATCTATCACAGACAGAGATTACTAATGGCTTTCCTCCAGTGGCAGAAATCTCATATTTTTAATCTAATGTTAAAACGTACCTGCTGCAGAATAGGTGCTGGAGAGTTTCAGTTGGCAGTTGCAGTTCTTTAACAGGTGTGTTTGAATCCAGCCACACAACTTTGAGTCCTGGAGTGAAACAGAGATTTTTCATGTTTTTCCTGTTAAAAAAAAAAAAAAAGCAGCAGTGAGGATTGAAAGTATACAGTTCTGTCAGAGAACACTGGGGTATTACTGAAAAGGACTTGTCTCTTTTTTTCCTCACCATTGTGCTACAAAAAAGCATCTTCCTCTTTGAGAGTCCATTGCTAGAAACAACAGGGATATAGTTCCTGGTTGAAACACCAAAGTGTCATTTCACTAGCCATGTGACTCCTTTCCTCTAAGTTCTCATGAGTGTTAAATGCTTTTATTCCGACTAATATCTTTATGGGGCATTGCCTACAGTAAATTACTTGCAACATCTGTCTGAGACAGACCATGAGTTTCTCTAAGGTAGGTGTGACAATTTTTTTTTAACAGAGCCAGGTCCAAATAAATACATTTCTTCCTCTTCCTTTCCTCCTTCCTGGGACAGAGAGAACCTCCAGAAGTTACCCCAGCTGGCAGCCATTCACCACAACAACTGCATGTATATCGCTCACCACTTGCTCACCCTGGGACACCAGTTCCGATACCGCCTGACCAACATCCTGTGTGACGGGGCAGCTACTTTTGTAGATCTGGTACCTGGTTTTAGGAGACTTGGTAATTTTACCTTAAGTATTGAAATACATTGAGGGATAACATGGTTATTAATCCTGGCGTTTGTTGCCCTGTAATTTAATGTGTGGCTACTGGCTGGAGCAGTGGACTGTTCAGAGCTCTGGACAAGTAGCAAGGATGTTTTCTAGATGGGGAACTCTGTCAGAGCTTTATGACTCTAAGCAAGATCGCTGTTTAGGGCTTCACTCTGAAGCCCCATCTCCTTGTCCAGCACATAGTTCCAAGAACAGATCATTATCCAGCGAGATCTCATGGCACTCATATTTTGGGATCTGCTTCTCATTCCTTTGGTGTTTTCTTTACCTTATTCAATAGACACAAATTCTGAGCTAAGTTTGTAAGAGGAGCCTGTCATCCATAGTTCATTTTGGTACTTGGCTCTCTTTCAAAAGCACTGTAGCAATCCAGCTGTGCAAGAGCTTACCAAAGACTTGACTGGGCCTGGTTCAAGTGTCTCTAGGAGACTGTTTAGAAACTGGAAATTCCTTTAGAAATAAAACATAGCAAGTTCGCTATTCAGCACAGTCTTCAAATTGCAGAGCAAATTTTATAATTGCTTAATTACTTCTCTCTGCTTGTTTTTGCTAATAAAGGGATGGAGTGTTTCCTGGCCCAGATGCGAGTGCAGAAAGGAGAAATCCTGGAGAGGCTGTCGAGTGCCAGGAATTTTTCCAATATGGATGATGAGGAAAATTACTCCGCAGCAAACAAAGCAATAAGGCAGGTAAGGCAGTCAAAGCCCAATATCCTGTTGTCTGTAGATGTTGTCCTTGGAAAGGAACAGTGGGTAATCTCAATCCCGAGAACTGTGCAGTGTTTCAGCAGAATGGAATTTTTCCAAACAATCGTTTTCTGGCATGATTTCCCCACCCCAGGCTGTGTCTTTTTGTAAAATCGAAGCATACCAAGTTCAGTGCCTCTTCTCCGAGCTGAAACAAAAAGCTTCTTTAATATTGAACTTCTGTTTATAGTAAATTTATAAGGGTTTTAACTTTTCAAGGAAAAGATCTGTCACGCTTTTAGTGAGCCTGTCTGCAAACTGGAAATGACGCGTCATTTCCCAGGACATCCGCTCTATGCGATAGCAGGATACTTCATTGCCTTTTGCTTCTTTCAAACTGGTTTCTGACCATACATAGTCACCTTATGTGGTGCCTCTCACGTTGTGATAACATGTAGGTAACACACAGCTCTTCTCTTCCAGGTACTGCATCAGTTGAAAAGGCTGGGAAAAGTCTGGCAAGATGTCCTTCCAGTGACCGTCTACTGCAAGGCCATGGGGACTCTACTGAACACAGCGCTCTCGGAGATTGTCACCAGGATTGTTGCCCTGGAGGTAACTGCATGAGATGGCCGTGCCAGGCGTTGGGTGGTGTGACTAGCCTTTGGGACCTCTAGAAGTTCTTTCCAAGATCATGTTTCAGTGGAACAGTTATCTTTCACAGAAGTTATCATTGCGGTCCTCTCTCTGAGAAACACTGAAGGTCTCAGTAACTCACGTCCACTTCAGACTGAGAACTTGTTGAAATAGCTATTCATTTAATTGATTATATTTGCTTGAGAACGTTAAATCCATTCTAAGCCACTGCTTTCATCTGCACACAGTCACCTTTTTTCATTCTACTTACAGCTTGGCACTCCAAAACCACATCTGACTGCTCCTCTGTTTGTTTGTTGAATCCTAGGATATCTCTGCAGAAGATGCAGACAGATTGTACTCCCTCTGTAGGACCATGGTGGAGGAAGGGCCCCAGGTTTTCACCCCACTATCTGAAGATGACAAAAATAAGAAATACCAAGAGGAAGTCCCAGTCTACGTGCAGAAGTGGATGACATTCAAAGAGCTTATGATCATCTTGCAAGCCAACCTCCAAGAAATAGTAGATCAGTAGGTGTCTTCCTTTATTCCTTTTCAGTTATCTCTTCACCCTGGTAACAGGAAACATCTGACAGCAGCAGGGCCCTGCACTCAGGGGACTCGGTGACTGCCTTCTGTCTGAACAGTTAATAAGGGTCAGGTAATTGTTCCTGGGGCTGTTTCTTGGCTGTGTGAATATAGTCCATTCCAAACTTCCTCATATGTTCAGCTGCCTCCTGAAAGGAAAAGACAACAGTAAAAAAACCAAGAATCATAGGAGAGCCAGCCACAGAGTGACTGTGTGTCCCTCTTGGCTTCTCTAAATTCACAAGTACCTCACTGCAGGCAGCCTGGCATTTTGTCTACTCCTTCTGGTGTGAGCTGTGCCCTGCTGCTACAGTTGTTCCACATGATTAGCCCTTGCTTTTAGATGCTGTTCCTTACTTCTTTTAACTTGCAAGGGGGATTCATCTGAATTGCACATGAGGATTTGCATAATTACTTCTGTTGCTTTAGTTGGCACGAGTTGTCAGAAGCTGCATTCCCTGTTCACAGCTGCCTCACGCATATGTCTGAGTAGCAAGAAAACATACTGTCCTGAGCAGGCAGACTGAAAAGGTGCCAGCCATGGAGAAAGCACGTAGGGAGGGCAGTTCCTCTTCTGTGCCCTGCTCGATGCTGCTTTTGGAACCATGTTACACACCAAAGGCTCACAACTCTGCTCCCACCTAGGCGTAAACTATCTTTTGTTTTTTTTCCCCCTGTTGTTTGGGAGGTGAATAGGAATTTTGCAGACAGAGTTAAGGCTTATTTTGGAGAAGGAAAAGGCACAGTCTGTAACGGGTACAAAAGTCACTTCACAACTTGTTGCTTTATACGCCTAGTGAAGCAATGCTGGACTCGAGGTGCATGCAGCTACCAAGCCGTTAACGTGATTTGGTTTCCCTTCAGACTTACTGCTCTCCCGAGTGCTCCGGCAGCTTCTTCTAACGTGATCTTTCTGTTCGTAGGTGGGCAGACGGGAAGGGACCTCTGGCAGCTGAATTCTCTGCTGCTGAAGTGAAGAGTCTGATCCGCGCCTTGTTCCAGAACACAGAAAGGAGAGCAGCAGCACTGGCCAAGATTAAATAACTCTGTGTTTACTCCTACATCTTTAATCTTCTGTTAAAGCAAGAGCAATCTGAGTCTTTCAAATATTTTTTTGATTTGACCCTTCTTGTTTGTATTGGTATAAAAAAAGCTTAGCATTAGGTAAGTGCTTTCTGGAGGCTTGAGTGAGCAGGGAGGAACATTTCCTGTAGCTCAGTATTTGTAGGGCAAATACAGTGGCTCTGTGAGCCTGGGACCAGGAAATCAAAGTGCGGACAAAGGAATACTAACTGCTTCTGCTCCCTCTGCCAGGCAGATGGAGTTTGGGCCTGAAAATTCTATCTCCTGCCCCACTCCCCAGAGGTCTGGCCAGATCCAAGGTTTCCTTCATGCGACGGTGGGTGTAGAGTCCTGGTGAAGAGGCGGTGCTTTTTGTAACGTTTGCTAATTTCTATTCTTTAGGATTTCACCTTCCTGTTAAGGCCAACATAGAGAAATAAATCAAATCATGTATCCAGCATCTCTCTGTGAAAACAAGCACCATTGTCAGATGGGCCTCTCAGGCAAGGCTCTGGATAATGTCATCTCAAGCTTGCTCTCCTAAGTGTCTTGTAGAGGGATTTTTATTTCTCAGTAGGAAATCTTACCTATGCAGTTTTACTTTGGGGAGCATTTAGCCCATTTATGTCTTACCTCTTTTGTTCCTGCAAATTACATAGGAAACCCACAGACTTTGGTATCTTTTCATATCCTCCAAAGAATGCTGAAGTGCCAAACTGCTCTTTCCCATCTCATGTTTCCCTGAAAAGCAGACCTCAGGAGAGTGAAAACGTAGTGGAAGGAGAAGGGAAGAGGAGACCCTGTTCTCAGCAAAGTGTTTATCAAGACACAGGGTTCTGCACAAGTGGCAAAATTCCTCATGGCTTTATTTCTCACAGAAAATATCTTTAAACAGACTTAGAACTTTACAACGTCACTTTGCCAAGTATAGAAGCCAGTTCAGCTCCTTCCTTTACCTTTTTGGTGTGTGTGAACTAGGTCTGGCATCTGTTGTCTTTCTGGTAGTAAATTTCCTGTCCTTTAAGAATAATCAAAGAATCGTTTACGGCAGAAAAAAACCTTTAAGATTACAGAGTCAAATTGTAAACCAAATACATCCAAGTCCACCGCTAAACCATGTCCCTTAGTACCAGATCTACACTTTTTAAATACCTCCAGGAATGGTGACTCAATCCCTTCCCTGGGCAGCCTCTGCCCGTGCTTCACAAGCCTTTCAGTGAAGATGTTTTTCCTGATATCCAGTCTGAATTTCCCTAGGCACAACTTGAGGCCATTTGAGGCAAATGTAAGTGAATATAAAAAGGGAATAAGTGTGCACTTAACCTTTTGTAACCTAAATAATGCTTTATGTTTGAGACTTGGAGACATGTTTTTTCTTTTAATGGAAGAACTCATGAAGAGCATTCATTAGAACAGCCCAGAGGCCAAGACCGGTTGCTGCACAGGTGGAACAAAATATTTCCTACCACAAAGGGCTTACAACCTATTTCGTTGTTTCAGCCTGTTATCTGCTGTTGTATCATTTTCACTTGCACTTTTGTCTGATTTCTCACATTCCCAAGTGCTGGTACAGGGCCCGAGCCACAGCACACCTAAGTCAACACAGAGCTGAGCAGCCATTCTGCCTCTGGGTCAGCCCAGCCCAGCCATGGCCGGTGGTGAGGGGACCCTTCTCTTTCTGGCTCTAAGCGACACAGGGAGGGGGGAAATGCAGTCCAATCAGCAGTTAGACAAGTCCAGCACGTGAAAAGCAATGAGGAGGGAGACACTGAAGTAAAATCTGACCGCCAGTCAGAACTCCAGCTTTTCCTTTTTTTTCTCCTACCAAGTGATTTCTCTGAAGGCTGGGAGTGGTCCCCATAACACTTGCATCCCATGGGATCTCCTGCCCCTTTACATACAGCAATCAAAAAAACACCACACATTTTGAAAAACACCACTTCTCCCTCGCAGATTGTTCACAGAAATGTAATTTGCTATTTTCTTTATTAATAAACTATTTATGTTTTCTAGTGTTGTCTGGGGATTCTGTGAGGGTTCTAATAACTTTCTCCACTTACTATGCAGAAAGGGAAAGTGTTGCTCTGTGAAGTCTCCATGACTTAGTTCTAGTAAATCTAGTTTATAAAAAAAGAAGAATGCAAAACCGGGAATCAGTACCATAAAAGAGGTTGTCCCAGAGGTTTGTGTGTCAAGGGTGGGCATAGACTAGTGAAGAAAAGAGTTAAATAGGATGCAAGCACTGGGATTTGCCTGTGCCATGTGCATGGCTGTGGGCCAGGTGGAACGTGCACCTGTGTGTGCCCCAGCTTACCTCTGTGCCCCAGCAGCTGAGCCACATTGGTATAAACCCCAGGGTGGTTGGGTTCACATGAGCCATAGGGGTGACTGAAACAAGTACCATGTGCCTCCCTGCAAGCTTTCCATGTTCCTTCTTTAAAAGTAGATAAATCTCAGCCTAACACTGAGGCACTGCGGTCTGAGATGCAATGGGTGCAGCACCACCCCTCACAGGCTGTTTATTATAAGCTGCTGCCACAAACCCCAGCATTTGCCAGAGCATAATGGGCATGTACAGGATTTCAGTCCTTTCTGCACCCAGCGTGAACCCATTGCCCTCAGTACCTGGCACGCATCTATTTCCCCAGGCAGGTAGCTGGCGCACAGCATCCTGGCAGCGAGCTCGCCCCCATACATACATGGGCTGTTGCACCTCCTGGTGCCAATCAGAGGAACAGGAGCTTCATTCAGCATCTCAGCCACCTGCACTGGGGAGGGAGAAAGGAGGCAAGGGGGGGAAAAACACAATCCTCAGGGAGGGAGAAAGGACAAGCAGGGCAGCTGGAGATGGGAAAGTTGGGTTTACTTTATGGGACTAAATACAGCCAAGCCCACAGGAGCTATGGACATGGGGTGCAGAGCTGCTGGAGCAGAGGTGGGATGAAGGCAGAAAGGGGCATTTGTAAGATGATGGGTGGCATGGAAGGGGCTGGACTGGGCAAGCAGAGAGCAAGGGGAAAGACTCTAGGCAACCTGAGCAGCAGGGACAGCCTCCTGGTGGTGCAGGGAGTTTTGAGGGACACGTTAACAGGATCTTTAAGAAACAAAGAGGGAAACGGGATTAACATGGCCTTGCCAGTCTCTCCCAGCACTACTAAGTCCCTGTGATGTTATACACCTCACCTGACCTTTTCCTGCAAAGCCAGGAGGAGGTAAGATAAGGCCACAAATTCTGCAGGAGGTCAAGACTCAGAGGCCCTCCCCTCTTATTCCTAAAACCCCAAAACAGCTCATTCACCGTGTTCCAGGGTTGCCTGTGTCCTCTTCACTTCCCTCTTCAGCTCTGCTGTGGGGCTCCTGCAGCTTTGCACAGCATCCTCAACGCAAGCAGGGTTGTTGGGAAACTGCTCGGCTGAGGCTGGGCTCTAGGGAAAGGAGCGGAGTCCCAGGGAGCAGATCAGCAACAAAGGCCAGGTCTGATAGAAGGGGACAAGCTTCAAGCAGTGACACTGCTGCCCAGGCTGGCTGCTGCAGCAGGGGACAAGGGGAAGAAGCAGTTCTCACCATGATGGTCAGGAGCTGCTCACTCAGGCTGCTGACAACCACATGGGTTTCCCTGGAACCAGCTCAGGTTTCCCTCTGTACACTCCCGTGCACACCCACCGTGCCACCACACTGAAGGGACCCCTTCCTTCGGGCTCCACCGCCCCCTCCATTGCCAGGGCCCTTGGGGAGCCCCCAGAGAAACCCTCCCTGCTGCCAGACGAGCAGCTGGTGAGCTGCCTCAGGTCTCAAACCCATCTTCCACCTGTTTCACTCCCTCCCCTATTATTCTGCTTAACTGCCATATGAGAAACACTGAGGAGCATGCGAGGGTTGGTGGAACCCTATTACTCCAGGTGCACAAAGACCTCCAGGTAAACAGCCCCACCTCTGGTGTGCTGGATTTTCCCTCCCTGTGCAGTACAGGGAGGAGGACAACAGCAGCCCCACAGGGAAAAGAGCCCAGAGGAAGCGGTGCTGGCAGGGCAGCCCAGCACTGCCCGGTGTTGCTGGGCTTTGTAACACACATGCATGGACATCCCACACACACATACAGACATACATACCTACCCTCTCGTTGCTTAGAGATCTGCTCTGGAAACCCAGTAAGGTGGTGTTGAGATCAGAGCCAGGAGTGTCTGCAGGGCTGCATGCACTCTGCTTGGTCCCTAGGTGCTGTCCCAACAAGTGCCACCCCACTCCTGTCAGCCACAGGCAGTGCTGAGCCAGGGGTGGTGGATCCAAGGGTTCACACCTGGCTAATCCCAGAGGCCATGCTCACACCCCAAAGGCATGTCTCCATGGACACGCATGTCCTTGCACATCCTTGGTGCCCATCGCCAGCCCTCAGGCTGCCCCCCAGCACCACTCTCCACAGCCTAATGCAGGGACACCCATCAGTGTACCTGGACACACAAATCTCCCTTCACGTGTATGTCCTCTGGCCGCTCAGGCAGGGGAGGCATCCAGGCAGTACACTATAAATATAAGTTTTATTGATGTGTGAAATCCAACAAGTACAGCTGTCATCTCAGAAAGACTGAAATAAACTGCAGTATCTCCACCTGTTCAACAGCTCCTGGAGCCCTCTGGACACTGGTGAGAACCAGCAGCAAGTGGGGACCCAGACACCCTGTTCCTGTGGAGCACTTACCTGCTCATGTGGCACAGCCCAGAGAGCCCTCAGGACCTTAAGAGCAGCCCCGTGCTCCCCCCAGAGCCCAGAGGCTTGCCTCCACCCCACCTGGTTCCTGCCAGGCTGCAGCTGTGGGCAGTAGCGCCCTGGCCCCACTTTGCAGTCTTCCCTTAGCAAGGCAGAAGGACCCAGACAAATACCACCCATACACGGCAGAGCTATGGTTGTAAGAGCAGACTCCCTTTGAGCCATTACCTGCACCTTATTTTGGCAAACGGTCCCAGGAAAAGGGCAGCTCAACTCTGGTCACATGGGAGCACAGGTTTCAACAAAAGCAACCTCTCTGCATGGTCCACTCCCACCCTGTATTGCATGTGCACCCCACTGTACAACTCCTCTGCACATGTGGACAAGGTGAAGGCTGGAAAACCACAAGGTCCAGCATGGCAGGGATGCACACTGAGATCCCAGGCAACTGCAGGCTGCCCATGGCACCAGGAGCTCCCATGGCAGAGGGACAGGACAAATGGTGTGGATGAAACAGTGTTTTATTGCCCAATTTGAGAAGGGTGAAAACCCTGGGAGAAGCCCCATCCCCTCCCTGCACTAACCCAGTCTCCCCTCCAGCAAACCCTAGCACCAGCCGGGCGATGATACAGTAGCTCTTCTTGTGCGTGTGACAAAGGTGGCCTGGACACGTGGAGGTGAGAGCCCGTAACACTGCTTGCATTCACAGCACACGTGAGGGAGAGCAGTACCTTATACAAATGTGCCTGTGGGTTGAAGCAGTTTTAGATGGGTTAAGGTTCAACCGGTGCTCCCAGGGAGCTGGAGTAGTGGCCAGAACCACTTCATCTATTCAAAGTGCATTGCAAGGGAAGCCAGGGGGCAGGAGGGGAGAGGAGGTGTGGGGGAAAGAAGCCTGCTCTCCTCCATCACACTCCTCATGATTATCCAGACGCGTTCCCTGGTGGGATTCCTGCAGCCAAAAGCACCCACGGCTCTGCTCCCCTGCTCTGATAAAGTGCATCCCCACTGCCAGCCCAACTCATGGGTGCTCCTCACCCACTCAGGACAAGGCAAGACCCAGCCTGCATGCTTCTGGCCCACATCACAAAACAACCAGTGTTATTGCCAAGGGGTCCCGCCACTACCTGGCTTGGTGACTATCTTGCCCTGAAGAGAACATCCCAGAGAGATACTCACTAGCCAGTGGGCTGGGCAGGTCCAGCCTTGCTCCACTAGGGACCCCCTGGAGCAGGGCAGCTGCACCCCATGCCTCTGCTATGCTAGGGCAGAGACAACCCCTCTGTCCTGCAGGACAGGCAGCCACCTGGGCAGCAGAGGGGCAATAAATCCTGAGTGCTTGGCCCAGCCATGCCAGCCTGCAAGGCTCAGTGCAAATGTGCTTGGTCTCTTTGCATTTCTCTGGGCCTTCCACTGTCTCTGGGATTGTCCTCACAAGGAGAGAAGAGGCAGTGGATGGCTGTTCTGGCACCTTGGCTCAGTTCGCTCTTCAAGTACCATTTGCCTCTGTGCCATGAGATGTCTAGATCCCTCGCTCATCACAGCCCCTTTGTACCAACACATTCACTTGCTGGCTCCTCCAGAAGTTCTGGTGCCCTCCTCTAGGGCACCTCAGACCTCCAGCTGCCCTGGCAATAAGAAGTGCCTGTCCTGTTACCCCCAACTCCCCAGAGCCCGTGCCCAGCTTAGGGACACAACCATCTTCCATCTCCAGAGCTCATCCTGGCCCTCTGCCCTGCAGTGGACACATACCTGGTCAGACAGGACTCTGCAACCCGTGCACTCACTAGCACAGGAGGCCTGGGCTGTGATGAATTGTCCTGGAGATCCTGGAGTTGCTCCCAACTGCCCCATCTCTGATGGGCTGGTCTGAGCAGCCACCCATGGAGCTGCCTGCTCTGGCAGTCTCCTTCAGGCCATGCTAACCCTGCACCACAGGGTTTCTCTGTAATCAGCAGACTGGCTAGTGAAGGCTTTTGTTGCAGCCTTGTGCATGTGGGAGGTGGGCAGTGGCAGTCACTGGTGCCTGCTTGTAGCCCCCTGTGCTCCACACATGGGACCATCGCTAGTCCATCTCATCCTGGTCCTTCTGGGAATGGCGGTGGCGCTGGCTGCGATGGCACAGGGCCAGGAGGCATCATGTGCTGGGTACAGACAGCAGCAGGACAAAGCGCTGGGGACAGCAGTGCCTCTGGGGTGCAGGAGGCACAACCCACCATGAGAGCCCCCAGCTGCCAGGGAGGACCTGTGCAAAGCTGCACCACTGGCATCTCCTCCTGGCTTGGTATCCATCCAGGGGAAAACCCTCAGCCCAGCAGCGCACAGCCTCTGCTGGGCAAGGCTTAACTGGCCACAGCCCAAGAGCAGGCCAGAAGTGGGTACTGGTCCCATCAGGCCCACAGACAGTGAGGTGGAAAAGGGTGAGAGGCCACAGCTTCACCCTCCCCCTGTCTCCCTGCCCATCCATCTGCCTGGTGACAGAGGAGACATGGGGACCATTCCCCGCTCATCTATGCCCCTGGGGCTGGGGTTGGTAGCGTCATACTCAAGAGAGTACAGCCCCCCAGGCTGGCATGAGTTCATTGCAGAGCACAGCACAGGGCTGACAGAGAGGGAACATCCAGGAGCAGAAGGGAATTTTGTGAGGGACAGCAGTAAGCCAGACAAGAAGCCCTGGAAAACCCCAATGCTCAACATGGAAAGGGCATCAGAGCACGTCCTGTTTCCAGACCCTCTGTGCAGAAGAGTGCCACGGCTACAAGCTCCTTGCACTGATGCTCTTCAGGCAGGGGAAACCCAGCCTTACCGAGTGCCAGGCATCAATGCTGCCACACGTCTTCCATCCACCTGCAGGCCAGCCAGACCTGCTGTGCAGAGCAGTCCCAACACAAGCCAGTAAAAGCAAAGAACAGTCTCGAGGATTTTGCCAAAATCTGGCATTTTCCCTGCAATCCCCTGCTGCCCTGAGAGTGCTGGCAGCATCATCTCATAGACTACACTTGAACTAGGGTGCAGCATGCCAGGATGGGGCAGAGGTGCCTTCCCCATGTCCATGCTCACTAAAAAGCAGTAGGCTCCCAAGTCTATGGGTGACCGGCACAGCCTGGAGACACCAGTGCCAGCACATCCCCAGAGACAGGACTGTGCTATGTGGCTTCACAGCATGCTGTGCTCCCAGCACAGCAGTGTGTGCAGATGCCCCACCAGCTCTGGTCTCAGCTCTGTTCCTTTGGAGAGCCAGCGAGGTGCTGAAATGCCTTCCTTCTGCAAGGGGTGCGGAGAAGTAGGTGACTTTGGAGGAGTCACCAGAGACACTTGTCAGAAGAGACCTTTTCCTGACACCAGTCATAAAGTGCAAAGCCCTTCCCAGTGCACAACGCCCAGTGCAAACAAACTGCTGTGAGATCTCACCTGCTTTCTAGTTCTGGCACTGCTGGTACCACCTTCAGCACAGGGAGGCTTGCCCGTGGTGAGGTCGGGCATCCCTGGGGCTGGCATCCCCTCCTTGAACAGACAGTGCTGAGCGAGGCTCGTCCTCCCTGCTCTGCTGAGATAGCCACAGTTGCGCCAGGGGAAGAGGAGTGAGGAGCAAGATGGAGTAAGGAAAGGGCTCAGGGCCAACTCTTCTCCTGCAGTAGAGGCTCCAGTGATGGCAGGGCTGAGCACAGCCCAGCTTTTCAGCTGCCTGGCGCTGGCAGGGTGTGGGAACATAAATTGTCCCCACTCCGTGCAGCACTTGAAGGAACCAGTTACTTTTCCCCATGTTGGTTGATTTTATCCTCTTGGCTCAGACCCCAAAGACACCAGGGACTGAATGGGAGACTCCCTAAAGTCTGAGAATACTGTCCCATTCCCACAGACCCTGCCACATCCCCAGATCTGGAGATCCCAGCTCTGAGGATAGCATTTGAGCAAAAGCCTGAAACAGAGCTCCAAGTCCTTCTCTGCCTCCTGGCTCCCTTTCCCCTCCATGCATGGGAAGTAGTAGGGTTTATGAAAAAAAGAAAAAAAAAAGGGGGGGGGGGCGGGAGATTTAAGCAGAAAGAAAAAGGCAATGCGGCAATTTCTGTGGCTACAGCAACAGGAAACACTAAAGCCTCGTGCATCTTGACCTACTGCCTCTTTGGGCATGCTGCTGGCCCATGCTGCTGGCCAGGGCGAGCAACAGGGCTCTGTGCTGTGCTACCGATCCATGCTCCACAGGTATCTCCTCCTGGCTTCAGCCCCAGGATCAGGCACCTCCACAGCACTACTCCCTTCCTGCCTGGAGCAGCCGGCTCCTCTTGGCCTTGCTTAGCAGACAGCCACCTCCGTGGGACAGTCCTTGGTGTCCCAATATGTTTGGTGGAGAAGGATGGTGCTGGGCAGGAGTGACAAGAGAGAGTCTGAGCTCCATGGGGTTCAGCAGTCCTGGGGGAGAGGGTGGCACATGCCAGGACTGTACAAAACTTTTGCAATGAAGAGTGTGTGGAAAGGTTAAAACAGTTCCGAGATGTCTCAAAACCCTTCTCGACTGAGCCAGACCTGGCTGGCACCTACTGACGCCTCTGCTGCGGTCCGTGACCTGCTAGGAGCACCGTGTCCATCTGCAGAACCATCTCTCACAGCAGGCCAGGCCCAGGAATGGCACCAGGGCCCCACAGCCCCTTTATCTCTCTGACTTGACTTTATACCTGAGGACCAGGTAAGCCAGGAGACGCAGGATGACAAAGAAAATTCCCAGGATGATGAAGTCCAGGTACAGCTTGGCCTCCTCTACATCCAGCTCTTGCAGGATCTTGATGGGTTTTTGGAAAGGGCAAAATTCCTCGAGGCACTCCAGGTCCTCACGCTCCATGGCATAGATGGTGAGAATGACGCCCTCAAAGCCATACCTAGGGCAGAGCACACCACAAGAATCACTGCATGTCCCAGGCAGCCCCATACCCTCCCCAGCCCATGGGATCCCAGGGCAGGGAGCTTCTAGCCAGATCGCAGGGTCCCACCTGACATAGGAGACGTAGGAGCTCCACTGCAGGTAGGTGGGAATGGTCTTGAAGCTGACGAAGAAGCCCGAAAAGAGCAGGACAGGGATGGCAGTAACTGGACCTACAAAGGTGGCCACCTGGGGAGCAGAGGCCACTGGGTGTCATGTCCCTCGTATTCAAACACCTGCCTATAGGCAACACTTCCTTCTGCCCTTCCTTGTTGTGGGACCCCTTGCAACTCTCCCCCCATCTCCACGTAACAGGCAAAGCTGGGGTCCCATCTGACCTGTAGGGAAGTGGAAGCAGCTCCAATGAGAAGCCCAAGGGATTGGGCCACCAGGGCTGTGGCAGTGGCCAGGGCAGAGAAGAGGAGGAAACGCGTGGCTTCGGGTGGCTGGCCCGTCATCCAGTACACAATGCTGCAGTATGCGATGGGGCAGATCACCTGCAGAAGGGGAAGCAAAGACACTGCTCTGCTGGACCCATGGCCGTCCTCACCCCACAGACCCTCCCTGGGGGATAAAGAGCCACAGGGACCATTCAAAGGCCACCCAGCTCATTGGGGTAGCCAGGCAATTGGCTGTGCCAAGGAAGGCAAATCAGTATCAGGGCCACACTTTAGTCTAGTCGAAGCTCACCTGGAATGGGACATCCGCCATAGTCTTTGCCAGATAATAGGCTTTCAGGCTGTACCAGTAGTTCAAGTGTTCCCGCAGAAATACAGACATCTCCTGGGGGACTACGTGGAAACAAGGAGTTAGCAGCCAGCAGTGTCCTGTCCTGGGCTGCTCCAGCCCCCGCTCCCACCTGCCCTGGTGCAAGCAGATGCAATGCTGCCCCAGCACAGGGCACCAAACAGCGTTCTGCTTGCACCATGAGTGGGTGCTCAAATCTTCAGCAGGGAAAAAAAGTCAGTAACTGACGTAGGAACTTTCTGCATGGAAACATCAGATTGGCTGGGGTTTTTTAAGCAAACTTTCTGAGGAAGTGAAAGAGAGGTGAAGCAGATGAAAAAGTAGCTTTACAGACATTTTTTCAGAAAAAAAAAGATAATTGTCAGCATTCTCCTTTGAGCTAGCAAGTACATTTTAGCTGAACAGTAAAGGGCAAGACTGCAATATACCCAAACAGAACTTTTCCCCCCCTTACTTGTTTCAATTTATTCCCCTCTTATTTCCCCCCTTTTGTCCAATTCATCACCCACGCTCCCATACAGCTGGAGCATCCCTCTCTGCTCCAAGGGTAGGGGAGCAATGAATGGGTGTTGGGGGAAGGAGATCCTTACAGGTGAGGATGGTGGGCATCAGTGCAGCAAACATGAGGAAGAGCATGGAGAAGAAGAGAAAGCCAGTGTTGTTGAAGACTTTTCCTGCGTCATTGCCAATGTGCAGGTAGAGCAGCCCAATCAGCACCCCAATGCAGATGTGGGACATGAACCGCAGGTGGGTCAGCACCTGCAGGAAGAGAGGGTTCAGTGAGGCAGGGTTGCATCCCATGAGCATCCCAGGGGAGCAGAGGACAGCCTGCCTGCTCCTCAAGGGTGAGCCTCACTCCATTCCCCATTCAATTCCTGTCTCTGCTTGCCCCCACTAACCAACAGGCCCCACCCCCTCAGCCCTGGCCCAGCTTCCCCTGCCCTCACCGTGTCCCTTAGGATGCAGACAAAGGTTCTCTTGAAGAGGATGCAGAACTGGGTTGAAGTGCTGGTGGCAAATGTGTGACTTTCGATATGGTCTGCGTCCTGCAAGACCACAGACAAGTCAGGGACATGGGTCAAGTTCACAACAGAGGCTCCCTACTAGGATGGCACCCAAGTGCTCCCAGGGTGCCCCTTGTGAGCACCCATGGTAAGGAGAGGCACTGCCAGTTGCAAGCACAGAGCTATTGTTCAAGACAAGCATGCTTCCCACCATGTCCAAGGGCCTCTAGACATCACAGGATATCTGTGCACTGTGGGGACTGAGGTGTCCCTGGGTGGGCACTCCATTACCTGCCACTCTGTCACTGCAGGAGGCTCCTCTCATCCCCACTCACCGTCACACAGTGTGTTGGACAGGATGGATCTGACTTGTCGGGGCTGCTCTTCTTCTCAGCCATGGTGCACATGCCATTCTGGACAGCACGGAACAGGACAGGGTTGAGATCCCCATACTCTCCTGAGGCCACCTCAATAACTGTAGAGGAAGACAGGACCCTTGAGAGGCGCTGAGCTAGCACTTGCCATCCCAGTACTTGTCTACCCAGACCATGGCCCCGTGGGGCAGGGGAGCAGGAGCCCAGCACAACCTCCAACCCACGATACCGCACCACATGGCAGCACTGCCCAGCCAGCACTTAACGGGAAGGGCACGGGCAGCCCTACTCCCTAGGACTTGGCACTGGGTTTGGACCTTGCCACCCTCTGCTCCTCACCAGAGCCCCAGCTGGGGCAGAGGCACTCACTGAAATCAGCAGGGTTGTGGTATGTTGGGCAGTGGAGGCCAAGACCCTTCAGGTAGGGGATGAGGTTGGTCACGACACCTTTGAAGATGCACTGGCCCTGGCTCAGGATGTACAGCTGCAAGAAAAAGCCAGGTTATGGTAGGTGCACAGCAGCCAAGGGCACTGTCACCTACTTCTACCCACCTCCCTGTTCTAGGGTGACATGGGGCACCCTTGTCAGACCCTGGCCATCAGGGCTGTGTGCCACACAATCCCAGGTCAAATGCCTGCAGCCTATTCCCTGCATGGCCTCTCTTCTGGGTCTTAGAGTCAGAGGGACCCTGCAATCCTGAAGAGTCCTGTGTCCTAGCCCAGTCCAAACCTTGTCGAACATCTCAAAGAGCTTGGCGCTGGGCTGGTGGATGGTGCAGATGATGGTGCGCCCACCCTGAGCCAGGGATCGCATCAGGGAAACCACTTGGAAGCAGGAGGCACTGTCCAGACCACTGTGGCCATGTGGGATGGAGTGAAGGAGAAAGAGACAGCAGAGAGAGAAGGGGAGAGTTGAGAGGAAGAGAAGTAAATCCTAAAGATGCCTCCCCTTGTGGACACCCTCCTCCCAGGCTGACGGAGGAGAGCATTCCTCTGCAGCCTCAGCCCTGCCATGCCCCAGCCCCCTTGGAGCCCTGGTGGGCAGAGTCACAACCCACCCTCAGTTTTCACAGCCCTGCTGTGCTCCAGAGAGTGCTGGGCACCCTGCTGTCCCCCAGCAGGAGAAGCTCAGCTGGGCAGGCAGTGCTGTGGAGCCCTGGCCTTTGCAGCCTCACCTTGTGGGCTCGTCGAAGAACATGACAGGAGGGTTGTTCACCAGTTCCAGGGCGATTGCAAGGCGCTTGCGCTGACCTCCTGACAGCGAGATGGTGCGGGTATAGGAGCACTCCAGCAGCCCCAGGGCCGTCAGGATCTCATTCACCTGTGAGACAGCCTTATTCAGCGTGGGTTCTCATGGACCCTCACCCCATCCCTGCTACCTTCCTTCAGACCTCCATCACTGGAAGCCCCTTGGCATCCCTGGTCCCCTCAGGTCCCTCCCTTCCCTACTGTCCCCATCTTGGGGAGACATGAGGGAGCCTGGGCCCACCTTCCTCTGCACTTACCAGCTCCTTCTTCACCTCCTGCTTCTCACTCAGCTTCAGGTTAGCAGAGACCTGCAGGGAGACATGACTGTCAGATGTAGGGAACAGAATCAGCTGCATCGTGGCCCCATCCCTGCCTAAGCAATGGTTCAGGACGAAGAGAGCAAGAACAGCAGGATCTTATTCCTGTGTCCCAGAGCCCTTGGAAATGCCTGATGTTAGTGTGGGCTCAGTGCCCAAGGACACAGCCCACAGAATGCTCCACAGAACCCAGCAGGCTGCCTGGGTCCTGCATTTCTCACCATCATAGCCTCCAGCACAGTGAGGTGTGGCAGGAGCATGTCATCCTGCATGATGTAGCAGGACATCTTGCGAAAGGTACGCAGGTCCCGTGGCCGGCCATTCACCAGGATCTGCCCCTTCATGCCAGTCTCCCTACAGAAAAGAGTCATGGGGGAGATGTAGCACAGAAACACCCAGCCCAGCACGCACGGATTCGCTGCCTTACCCCTAGTCTCACCTGTAGCCAGCCAGGATGTTCATGAGTGTGGACTTCCCGGCACCTGAAGGCCCCATGATCCCAATGAGTTCCCGCTGGCAGAACTTCCCTGACAGGCATTTGAGGAGAGTCTTGTACCCTGGAGAGAGAGCAGCATGGGCTCAGCTTTCAAGAGCAGCAGTGCTACAGGGACTGCGATGCCTTCTCAGCACCTTGGGGCTGCATGTGCCTGGAGACTGTCTGCATGAGCATCACCAGGGCTATAGCCACAGCAGTTGTCATTTCCAGCACGATCATCCCCGACCCCAGTCCTTGGCTAGCACCACAGATTTCCAGCACCGAAGAAGCACATGACCTGGATCATGGCAAAGACCATAGAAATCCCCAGGTCAGGGCACATAGTGGCTGAAGAAGATTACCAGGCTGTGACATTGGTCCCAGGCATGTTATCAGATCCCAGACCCTAGGGCCAGTGGAAGAGGGCATCAAAAAACAGGGTAGCGTGGGGTAGGCAGAGTCCCAAAGCCCACTGGATGCCTGGCTGTTGCCTTCATTTGCATTCATGCTGTGATACCCAGCAGCAGCCACGGCTAATCAGACCTGGAATTATCTCTGGTTTAAATGCAGCTGATTAGCATTTTCTGGCAGAAGGAACATGATGTGTTCGGAGTAGGGAACAGGCACAGCCTCAGGCTCTCAGGAGCTGCCCCCAAAACACAGCCCCGGCAGAAGAGCAATGGTATGTAGGGTGCTAGGACCATGCTGGACTATGGACCAGGTCTGAGCATCTCCCTGCTGGAAATACGAACCCCCATATGCCCTGTGGTGGCAGCTGGTGTTGGGCGAGGGCAATATGTCCCTCCCTCATGCACAGGTGGGGCAAGCCCCAGCGACAGACCAGCTCGTGGTCCTCATACCACACTCGGGGAGCAGCCCCTCTGTCTTGTCCATCTCCAGGACAGGGGGTCCAGCACTGCAAGCTCCTGGTTCCTCCTCTGCACACCTCAGAGTCAGATGCCCTGCGCTCAGGAGCGGGCCCCGCTGGCAGAGGGACAGCAAGAGCCGGGAGGGGAGGACAAGGGGCTGTGCATGACGACAGCAGAGCCAGTATGCCCAGCAGCCCCCCCAGCGCATCCCGGCACCACGCACACAGCTCCGGCACCGCGCATGCTGCTCACGTCGGCGCCACTGCAGCTTGCGCAGCGGTTACTTGCGTTCATTGACTGCCAGTAACCTCCTGCTTCAGCAGAGCGCAGCGGATTCTGGGGGCTGCGGTCAAAGGCACCGGGAGCTCCCCGTCTGCTCCTCCACCCACACCTGACCTGGGGGAGAAGAGAATACCTCCCACTGCCACCCAGCACCCCTTGGCATGTTCCTCTCCAGTCCAGCTGTCCAAGCCTTTCGCCCTCCCTCCCTGCAAAGTCCTGGATCCCTAGCAAGCAGCTGGTCCAGCACACTCTGCCCTGGGGAACCCGTAGCTGTACCATGGCTCCTCCTGGGATGCTTCCTCAGCATCCCAGACAAACAAGCAGACCTCATCCAGGGGGATGTCAGGGCTGGTCCTGCTGTCTTTCAGACCCTGTTTCCCTAGCTATAGAGCCTGGTTGGGGGACAGCACTCCTGGATGAGCAGGCACCCTGCCGAGCAGCCCTGTGCCCTCAGTCTGCTCACCCCAGACCCCTGCTCATCCCTGCTTGCCTTCAGCTTCTGCAGATCAGCTCCCCCTCCATCTCACGGGGCTGCCTGATTGGCATCCCATTAACTGAGAGAGCTAATTAAAGCAGACTACCACCCACCAGCCACCATCTGCCTCCCCTTTCCCCTCCCTGAGCTCCCGGCCAGAGTCACACACAGGAAAGGGAACCATGGCCTCAGCTGCACAGGGAGCTGCTGGAGAGGAAATCCCCTGCAAATCACACATACTCTCCTTGACAGGCTCTGAACTGAATCCTATTGGGGTCTCCTGCTGTTGAGATGTCACACACAGGCATCATACCCTAGACAACAGTGCTGGGGAAACTAATCCATCCTGGCTTCCCCAAACCAGGAAATCTGCCCCATCTCCCCCATGCAGCCCTGGCCAGAGGCTTTCCTGGGACGCGATCCACTTTCCTCTGGCATCACACAGCAGAGGCACACAGCAACTTGTTTGGGACACAAGGCAAGGACAGCCAGCCACAGCATGGCTGTAAATAGCACCTTATGCTCAGACAGAGCCCAGGGTCAGACAGCCCAACCACCCAGTCAGTCCCCACTGTCGCAGGGGACAGCAGGGCGAGCGCAAGATGAGTGGCTCCAGCATCTCCTCCTGTAGCTCTGGCATCTTCTGCTGTGGCAGACCTGCTGCCACACACTGAGGCAAGCTCCTGCCAGCATGCAAAGCTAAAGCACGATATGCTTGCAAAGGCTGGGGCTGCCTGTAGCAGGAACTAGCAGAGAAGAGATGAATCCAGCACAGAGAGAGTGCTGGAGACCTGGGTGAGATCAAGGCATCCAGACCAGGAGAGGAGTATGATAGCTGTGCAGCTCCTCTCCCCTTCCCGCAGCTCCTACCTCTCTTCCTCCACCAGGAGCCTTCCCGCACAGAGTAGGACAGGTCAATGAATTCAATGTTGACAGCCGAGCGCTTCGGGAGGTGGGAAAACCGCTGGGCCTCTGTGATGTGGTTCTCCACCTTCTTCAAATGAGTGGTGAGGAGCGGGGCATCTGGGGGGCTGGCATGGCACACCGTGTCCTCCAGGGCAATGGAGACACACGCAGGATCCATACCTTTCTCTGCCATCCTGCTGCTCTGTAGGAAACACACAGGGATTGACTCACAGCAAGCGCTCTCTCAGAGCCAGGGTCTGGCACTCACAACTGGATAGAAGGATGGACCTGGCCAGGGTAGCTCATCTGGCACCAAGGGGCTCTCGGTGAGGAGAAGCTGATCAGCTCCACAGTCAATAATTCATGCAACTCCTGCAGCTGGGTGCAGTTCTGGCAGCAGATCTGGCAGGCTGTTCAGCTCCCCCAGCCCCACTACTGCTAGACTCCCTGTCCCGCTCTTGTCCACTGTGGTGGGCACAGGATGGAAGATGGGACTGTTGGTGTTTTGCCCTCAATAGGGGACACTCATCTGTGCCTGGATGTCCCTAAGGGCTCACCAGGAATTACCCCTGCCTGGCCTGGCCAGGGCTTGGGCAACTCAGGTATGGGGTGCCAAACAACTATACTGTTCCTAGCCAGTTCCTTGGACAAAGCACACCATGCCTCACCCAGGTTCCTGGGGCAGAGCATTCCAGGCTAGACTGGGTCCCCACAGGCTTGCTGGGAAAGACTTACTAGAGCAAGGATAGGGCCCCAATAGTGCCAGTCCTTCTCTGCCTCCCTCGGCTCATTTCATCTTCCTGGCTCTCACCAGCACAGCCTCAGACACCAGGCCAGTACATAACTGGGGCCACTGCCTAACTGCCAATACATACACCTGCCCAAACACTTTCCTGATGGGCAATGTCTACTGCCTGCAATCCTCCCCACAGCCGGCTGCAGCACGGCCACGCTCTCTGCATCCCCGCTTGGCCTGAGGACTCTCTGCAGTGCTGAGGGGATGTCGAACCAAGCAGAATGGGGAGCATCCTAACCCCAGGTCCCACTGCAGCACCACAGGGTGGGGGATCCTTATGGCACTGGCAAAAGGAGCCTGAGCTGCGCCTGAGCAGGCTGGGCCCAGCACCCATCTTGCCTCTAAGGGTCCTCAATGCTTCCCTAACCTACATTTTGCTGAGGCGCAGGCTGCAGGCAGCTCCTCGCAACAGCTGCAATGCACACACAGCCCCCTGAAAGGGGAAGCCTGCTTCGCAAGGAGATGTACCGAGATCTTCCCAGCCCTCTCTCTCCCTGTTGCGGGCAGATCCCTCTCAGGGCTGGAAGACAGCCAGCCCCAGCCCTGGGGAAGAAGAGGTGGGAACAAGGGCTGCGGGATCCCAGCGCTCAGATCCCCCTCTAAGCAGCCGCGAGGTGCGGGACAGGCCGTGGCACCCAGCCCCAGGGTGCAGGCTTCCCCCCTCGGGGGAGGGGAGGCGGGGGGAACCGAGCACAAAGCGCCCTCGGGCTCACCTTGACTCCTTCGGCCGGGCGTTACAAGGAGCGCTAAATCCCGCAAGCCGCTCTCAGCGGCTTAGCCCGACCCCGCGGCGAGGAGCGGGGAAGGCGGCTTTGCCGAGGATGTTCTTCCTTCATCCCCGCTCCCCGCCGGCCCCCTCCATCCCCGGCCGCTCCCAGCCTCCCCGCCCCGGGCAGGAGAGGGGGCTCCTCCCGGGTAAGGGGCTCCCCGCAAGGCTCACCTGGCAGGCTGCGGGGCGCGGCAGCTCCTCTCCCCGCCGGCAGCGGCCGTGCCTCCGCCGCAGCGCCCTCCGCCTCCCCCTCCTCCGCAGACAAAGGGGCGATGCCCGCGGCGGGGGCCGGCGCCTGGCGCCCCGTCGGGCCCGGGCAGGGCTGGGAACGGGTCGGCGGCAGCCGGACGGTCCTCAGCGCCGGGACCCAGGCTGGGCGCTGCCCCCGCGGGTCCCCAGCCGGGGTCTCCTCGCCATCCCTCCGCAGGGCTGGGCTGGGCTGGACTGGGTGGCGGGCGGGCAGGACGGGAGGGGGACTCTAAGCCCCCAGCCCAGCAGTGGCTAGCAGCCCCCCGGTGCCCCTCTCCGCCAGCTTTGTCCCTGCTGCTGCTGCTGCTGTCTGTCGGGGCAGCAGGATGGGCTGCCCAGGCGGGCAGCACTGCCAGGCAGCGAAAAATCCTCTTAAAGGGACCGGCCCTATTTCCTCTCCCCGCAAGCAAGAAGGCCCTGAGCATCCTCAGCGCACACGCCTGGGGTTTGCCAGCCCTGTCTCCGCAGCTCCCCACCACACCTCCTCACCGCTGTTCACATATGGGGCAGAGTCAACCGCAGCTCCCTCCGTTGCCACCTCAGTCCCAAATCCCACGGGCCATACACCCCCAAATTCTGCTCCCAACCTCATTCCTGTGTGTCCCAGGGCTCCGGTATTCCAATGCTCCCAACATCCCAGGGTTCAGTCATCTGGTTGCCCCTGTGTCCCGGGCATCCCAGAACTCCTGCATCCCAATGGTCCCACATCCCACTCAGCCCTGCACTGACCTGGGACAGGGGCCACTCCACTGCACAGCCACCCCAAGGGGGGCACAAACTGTGTGAAACTCTGGCTGCTTTGCAGAGGGCTGCTTGTGAAGCACACACCAAACACCAAGAGTCAGTGCTGATTAGGATACAGCTGGCCGCAAAGGGCTTGATAAGAGGCCCTCCCCCTAGAGTTTTGCCCCCAGCACACTCACCTGTGCTGGGGGACCTGACATCCCCCTGCACCATCATGCCTGGCTCCATCCTCGCTGCTACTCACACCTCTCACCCACTGCACTTAAACATGAAATTCATATAGAAATGAGTAGCACTAACAAGAGTATAAAAAAAACATCTGTTGAGCCAGGGAAAGCTTTCCCCTCCCGCAGCCAGCCTTGGACTGAGACAGCACTTAGGGCAGTGATTTGGTTTTCCTTGGCAGAGTGGGATACAGCCAGAGGAAAGACTGTGGGGCAGGGCAGCCCACAGGCTGGGCAGGGGGAGGACATAAGTAGGTAGTCATGGAACTAAACTCCATATGGAGGTCTTAAGTCATCTCCTGATGGAGCAAAAGGCACACCAGACTCATCCAGTTTGCTCTGTGTTCAACACACTGACTCCCATCCCCAGGGCACTCACTGATAGCGGGTCTCAGCCTAGCCCTGCATCCCTGCAGGTGGGCACAAGCAGGGGCTGGGAGTCAATCCCTTTGATGCTAAAGCTCCTTCCTTCCCAACTGTGTGAGACTGGGTCAGGAGCTCCCAAGGCCAAGCTGTTGGCCATACAGAAATCAGCAGCTGCTGCCGCACCCTGCTGTGGGCTGGTTTCAAGGTGGAAAGCCAGCAGGGATAGGGGTCCAGCGCCCAGAAAAGCTTGGTGCCAGTGCCACGAGCACATTCAGCGTCTGTCTAGTCCCCATCTAGGACCTTCCTACAGCAGCCTTGACCGTAGCTGTGTCATTGTGGTGGCTCACATGTCCAGGACAGTATCAGTAGTAGAGGGAGCCCATCTTGTCTCTGTCATGTACATTCGAGGCTCTGGGGACAGAGCAGGCAATAGAATCTCTTTGCATAACTGGAAAACCTATGTGATTTCCGGTAAACATATTTTTAATTACCCATGGCAGTGCTGCTGATCCTCCAGCTCCCCTGGTAATCCCATCACACAGGTTCCAGACCACCTTCTCCTTCCCTGGGGGAATAAAAACACTGGCTTTTCCATTGCTGTTTCAAAGGGAGCCAGGGCAGCCCTCAGGGAGCACAAGGCTGTTTCCAGATGGAGCCAGGTACCAGCATCAGCTTGAATGCAACCCACTGAACATTGCTCCAGCTCTAACTGATGGCTACAGCAATCACAGAGGGCAGATCTAGCTCTCAGGCCAGAGCCTGGACCATCTGCAGGAAATACCTGGCAGGGAGGAATCACAACCTGCCACACAGATGCAATAGATACTTCTGCAACAGGCACAGGCACCCATGCCACCTCCCCGCTAAAAGGGGATATAAGCCCCCTCCAGGAAGCATCCGGGAAATAGACACCAAGACACTAACGTCCCCAAGCCCAGCTGCAGGAATCACATGGAGTTCCTCAGTGCCTTCTGCTCACAGAGCATCCCCTGCCACTGGAGAGTTATGGAATGGGGCTGGGCAGGAAGGCAGCCTGCGAGAGAGTGAGTCCAGAACATCTTTTCTCAGATGACAGCCTTGGGATGGACAGGGATTACAGAAGGAGCACAGCAACGGAAATATGTGGCAAAAGGAAGAAGACATCCAGGGTGGAAGCCTCCCTCGGTGTGGGGCCAGTGGAAGCTCTACCCAGAGGACACTGTAATGAGAGCAAAAGCAGCACATTTTGAGCTTTTTGCAGCCCCCAGCTGTGAGTGCCCACCCTTCCTACCAAACAGCAAGGCAGGTCCTTACCAGATGTAGGGAGCTGCTACTGGGAGTCAGCGCATGGGACGTGGCAGTCGCACTCACAGATATCGCAGTGCAGGAACCAGCGAGCCCAGCCCGAGTGCTTGGTGACGCAGGCTGAGATCTTGATGCAGCCACGGTTGAGGAAGGCTCCCAGGTGAGCCTGGGTGCTGCAAGATGAGGAGCACCTCCCAGTAATATCCCGCTCACTGATCTCGATCCGATCTCGCAGGCAGATCCCTACAAGAGGAGGGCCACAGCACAGGCACATTGACAGTCAACCCTGCAGTCCTTCTGCAGCAGGCTGGGGGAAAAATAAGGGATTGGAGCCATGCCTGCAGCCCTCCCACTTGCTCCCCATGCAGGCAGGGTGTCTCCTCGGGCTCCACATGACATCCAGCTGTACTCACGGAGGCAAGTGGGCTTGGGTGTCCAGTGGCCGTTGGACTGGCAGGCACTGGCTGGGTCCCCCAGCAGCAGGAATCCAGGCCGGCAGCTGTACCGCACCACCGAGCCAACCCACCAGTCGTTGCCGTGCACCACCGAGTTGAAGTCTGCTTCGGGTCGCCCACAGTTCACTGGGGACAGGAAGGTTCCTGTGGGCAACTCGGCAACCCAAAGGGATGCACCCGACACACTATGGGTCCTGGGCGCTGGGCAGGCGCTGTGGGTGCCCCAGGCTGCGTCCCCTTGTGGTGCAAGGACTGGGCTGTTGGAGAGACTCCATGCACGTGTGCAAGACACAAAACCTGTCCTCCCCAGGCTGTCTGTGCCAAGCCCTGCAGCCATCCCCAGGGCCCCCCTGGTTTCCCCCCTCTGGCTGTACCTCGGCAGAAGGACTTGTAGCCCAGCCAACAGCAGCTGCCGTTCCCACACTGGCTCCTCTTCAGCTCCTTGTGCTTCCCCTTGCAGCCCCCCAAGCAGATGGGCGCTGTGCCAGACCAGTAAGTATCCAGGTCTCCTGGTGTTGCAGGGAGCAAGGCAGAGCAGGGCTGGGGCAGAGGGGCAAGGACCACCCTTCCCACCAGCTCCCCAGCCCTCAGAGGCCCATACATGGTACAAGCCCAGTGAAGGCTCATCTCAGCCCACCCCCCTGATCCCTGCTGTGGTGCAAAGCGCATTGACTTGTGGCCCCCAGCTCTTCTGGAAGCCAGCTCCCACTTCCCTTGTGCCTAGCTTCAGCACAGAAGACCGGTCTGGCCAGGTGCCAGCACTTCTGGGACACCATGTAAGCCCCCTCTTTCCCCCAGATACCCTGTTACCTTCTGGGTCCTCACAGAAGACCAGCGTGGCCAGCACAGCAAGGAAGAAGAGGCCCAGTCCCATAGCACACACTGACCTCCTCCCCTTGCCCTGCAAATCAAAGGCCCTCTCTCTGCTTGCCCAGGAGAAAGTGAACTTGGTTTCCATACACAAAGGACAAAGGATGCTGTAGGACATGGGGGAAGGGAATGTCAATCCTCTCCCCAGCAGATAATCTCTGGCAGATTACCCTCCCTGGACCCCGTGTTTAAAGGGACAACTCACCTCAGCCACCACAGCCTTGCCTCTGCTCCCAGTACCTAGCACTCACATAGTGCAGGACAACTGTAGTCCAAGATCATGCAGGTGCAGCTGTGGCTCCAGCAGCAGAGCCCCAAAGCCCATGTTAGTAAGAGGGCCAAGCTGTTAAGTGCTGCGAATGCAAACCTGGCAAGAGGCCCTTCTCTCGAAGGTATTCTTAGCCCAGCTCTGCCAAGTACCAGGGAGCGAGGGCCAGGCAGGGGCATTGCATGCTGTCAGGGCTGCTGGGACAGCTGGCTGACTCCCATCCTGCCTCACCCCGAGCACAAGGTGCCTGCACGTGGCCCGAGATGTGTTTCACTGGCCCATGGGAGGCACTCTGCATGTGTGCTCTTAGAGAAGCAGTTTTGGGGTGCAGGAGCGTGCCTTGCCCTTCACACATGGATCCAGCCCCAGGAAACCTTCCCACACAGCCTGCAGCAGGCAGCTCTGCCCCCTTCATCCCTGCCCCTCACCCAGGGCACAGGCTAACGGGGCTGTTCTCATCACCCCACCCCAAGGGCACAGCCACGAATCACACCCACAGTGGTTGTAATTAGAAAGTGAGCAGATGGCTAAAGGTTTAGCATAAAGTGACTTCCTCCATTAACCTGGAGTTCCAAGAGCTTTTGCTGAACCACTTGAGAAAGGAAGTGAGGGGGAAAAGCCAGTGTCCAGCTTAGGAGAGCAGCAGGTCGCCTCCCTGCCTCTATCTGGGCCCATCCACACACAGGGCGGTGAGTGCCTGTGTGTCACTCCAGGGACATCAGCTTCACACCACCCTCAACCAAGTCACTCAACAGAGGACAAGTTGGCTCTGCTCGCAAGCCCCCACTACTCTCTGTATTCAAAAAAATGACATTGCAGGCAGCTGACATTCACACCCTGAAGGACGCAGCAAAAATCAAAACTGTATCAGGAGAGCAGGGAACAAGAGTGCCAGAGCTAACCCGGCCTTTCAAGTGCCATCTCTGGGGACGAGAAACACCACGTTCTCCAAGGCAAGTCACCAGCCACACCAAGTGGCAGCACACAGGGCATGTCAAGAGATCCTGACAGCTCATGGGGCGCCACCCATACTGCAGGGTTTAGACAACTCAGTCTCATCCTCTCACCACAACATGCCATGGCTGGCGGGGATGGGGCTGAAACAGACATCAGACACTGGTTGGTTTGGCAGTCTGACTTTTATTTGCCTTGCCAAAGTACACCTTGCCCAACCAGGAGCCCAAACCCCAATGTGGGAAGGAAATCCAGGGAAGGACAAAAGCAGTAAGAAGCTCCTAATCCCCCAGTGCTGCAGGGCAGCAGCAGCCCGCAAGGGACAGCACCTGCAGTCTCCTCCCTCCCAGAGATGAGTGCAGCCTAATGGGATCAGTGGTGCAAACACCACCAACAGCATCAGCTGAACAGCCCAGGAAAGACGATGCCCAGGGAAGTGCTTATGAATGCAGAAGTAGAGCCCACCACCCCTTGGAGACCAAGGTATGGATGGAGGAGAATAGGCCTGCTAAGGGCCACCTATCTCCCCAGGGAAAAAGCTTCAGCTGCAGCATCTGCTCAGCGTACCATCCTGCCTGGGGAGATCCTAGCTGAAGACCAGGCTCAGCAAGGGCTGACAAATGAGCTGTACTGCAGCAGGGACCACGTCACCAGTGAGTAGCCAAGAGGGAAAGGCCTGTGTCAGACTAAGGCCAAGCCTCCTGGAATGGTAGGAGAGGCTTGCTAGTCCCTAATCCCCTAAAGCAGGAGGCAGGCAGCTCTTCCCAGCTCAGATCACTTGACCCACTACTGAGAGAGACCTGTCCTTGCCCTTGCCCGATGCTGACCATAACCTGCACCCAGTGAGGCTGGGGCAGCAGAGGGGGAAGTCAGCCAGCTCCAGGTAGGCAGAGACAAGCTCAGCCCTAACCCCCAAGCACTTCCCAACCTTCCCCACCAGCACAACCCATGGAACTCCAAGTTTTCCACATGCAGGTGAGCGCCTCACACGATCTGGATGCCCAGCTCCTCAGCGGTTTTCTGCAGACGGTCCATGACATTCTCCTCCAGCTCCATACCCAGCCCACCAGGTGCTGCCACCTGCTCCTCTGAGGACGTGCTGGCCATGACATAATACACAGTCTCGCTCTCCCCACGCTCGTTGGTCCGGTTCACCACACGGATGATAGGGTTGGCTGGGGTGCTGGGTTCTTGCTCCGATGACAGTGCTGCTCCTGGGAAGGCACTTGGCCGCGCCGGCTCAGGGTTGTCAGCAGAGCAAGCTGCTGGGCACAGAGGGGCCACTTGCAGCTCAGCAGCACTGCTCTCTACCTGGGGAGCCTCTGCCAGGGCCTCCAGAACGATGCCCTGCAGGTTGCCCTCACCTTCAGACAGCACCACACACTCAGCTGAGGCACCCAGTGTCTCCCCTTGCTTCTCTCTGTCCTTCAGTAGCTGCTCCGTCAGCTCCACACTCTCGTAACGCACCAGCTGCAGCCTCATGTAGCCATCCTCATGTTCCTTGTACCTGAGCAGAGAAGCAGGGGTAATGGAGCCAGTCACCCTGCAGCCCCTTCCCAAGCCCAGTGCTACACAGATGATAGCAGGCAAGTAAAATAAAAATCCTTCAGCCACTACCCCTAAAAGCCCATCCACGTGGCAGCTTCTGAGCCTTCTGCCAGGCCTCTATCACATCCTAAGCCCATGTCCTTCCACCAACACTGTTTCACTAGGAGCATTTAAGTACATTCAACGTCCCTCCCAGCTTTTAGCCTCTGGAAACCCTTTGGAGTTTCCTAGAAAGGATTCAGCAGAGGCATCTGTCAAGAGATTGATCTGCAGCAGCTCTCTCTAGAGTGGAATACTTGGACATGGTCCCTGCCAAGCTCAGAAGCATCTCACCCATGTAATGGCACCACTGCTACCCTTGCCCCTCATCGCTGACCAACTGCCACCCAGAACTGCTCTGCCACTGCGTGAGATACCAGCAAATGCTTGCAGCCCAGTGCCTCTCAGCCACTGGGAAACAGGTCTTGATACAATATGGGCAAATGTCAGAGCACAAGCTCTGCCAAGTCTCTGCTCTAGCAAGACACAGCTCCAGCTATCTCTTGCGCTAGAGAGGAGGTAGTGAGGAGCTAAGGATGGGAAGTACCTGAAGCGAGGATGCCCTGAAGGCCACTTGAACTGGTGTTTCTTCCTGAGGTGGACAGTGAGGTTGTTTCCACGCGTGAAGCACTTGTCACAGACATGGCACTTGTACCGGGGCTCTGAGTCACCCTGAATGGCAGAGAGAAGGATGTGAATACTCCGAGCCTGATGAAAAGGCATGGTACTCATGCATATGCGTGGGAGGAGGAATCAGGTTCCCTAAGAAGACTGACATGACATATCACTGCAACAATGAGAAAGGAATGCAAACTGACCTCACACTCCTACACCCCTGGTCAGCCTGGGGCATTTCACCTTTTTTAACTCATGCTTCCCTACAGCTTGTTGCTCTTAGCAGTTCTCAGCCTCGTTGGGAAAGAATACACAGCAGAATATCCCTCTGCTCCCTTCCTACCTCATGGACTTTCCGGTAGTGCAGTTTGATGGAGCAGAGGGAACGTGCAGTGAAGCTGCAAGCCTCAAACTCGCAGCGATAGGCTGGCTCTTTGCTATGCGTGTCCAGATGTTTCCTCAAGTCAATGAGATTCTTGCAGCTAAAAGGAAAGAAGGGAACAGAGCTGAACACTGTGCAGCGTGCCTCTGTGTGCTTCTCCATCTTCAGTTTGAGAAGATGGATAGCCCTGGTCCTCACCTGTAGTCACAGTAGTCACATTTGAAAGGTCGCTCCTCACTGTGCCGAAAACGAATGTGATTGCGCAGGGAGGAGGGCAGCGGGCAGGTCATGTCACACAGAGGGCACTTGTAATGGTTCACTGCGTGAAAGAATGGGTGGAAAACATTACCAGGAAGCAGGGGAGAGCACACACTCTTGAGAGCCTCAGCTGGAAGACAGGGCCTTTACTCACCATGGTTCCTCATATGGTCACGGAGCAGCCTCTCTGTAGCAAACCTCTTGGAGCAGTGAGAACACTGAAACCTCTGCTCTGCAGCATTGGGGTCAAGGAGAAAGGGGAAGGGGGTGATGAGAAAGAGATCAAAGCATGGAGAAGAGCACAAAGAGCAGTAAGTGAGAAAAAGAGGTAGTTACAAGAGGAACAGCTCTGCCTGCAGCAGTGTGAGCCCTGTGCAGCCTTGTCAGCCTCCAACCCTCTTGCCTCCGCAAGAAGACACTTGTCAGAGATTCATCAGTGTCTACGTTCACAATTATCAGAGAAGCCAGGCTGTTTCCAAGCTCACCCATGCCCTTCGCTTGCACAGGACAGCTCTAGCAAACCAAATAGCCCAGCCAGAGGACTGCTCTCAACCCACTCCTCCCGTGCCCACAGGAGCTTACGGTCCAGCGCAGTCTGACGGCGGATATGGTCAAAGAATTTGGTGTTGTTGGCAAACATCCCCCCGCAGGTAGGACAGGCCACCACCTTCTCCTGCGTGTGGCTGCGCAAGTGCTCCCGCAGTTTGCAGCGCCCCTTGAACGTGCAATCACAGTCTAAACAGAAACAATGAAATGCCATTAATAGCCTTCACACATAGGCTACGATCCACAACCTGACTAAATGGCAGGCTTCCTGCTTCTGGTTTGACTACTGAGGATCAACTCCTTGCCCCAAGAAGACCACAGAGCAGGATCACAGCAGGATGGGATCACTAGTGTACAACTGGCAGAGGTGTGTCCCTCTCCCCCAAGCAGTTAAGGCAATTACACAAACATAGCAGAGACAAATTATTGAAAAAATTAAACTACAGCCTTTTCTGCTAAGTAGTAATTAAATATACTCAAAAGCTCAATATTAAGCACTCACTGGATCCCCTAAAGAAAATTCTACGGGCATATTTTACTGTTGGGACCATGCACGCACATTTTTGAAGTTCAAGAGGCTCTCTGAAACCCTGCCAAGGAGAACAGAGTTCTCCTGTACAACGTTTGCAATCCAGCCCTGTGCAAAGCTCTCGAGAGACACCTTGCATGTACTCACTAACCTTTCCAGCCACAGAGGACCACATGGTTCTCCTTCCCTGCTGCCTTGTACTCCGAACAGAAGCTGTGATCCTCCACATGCCGATAGAACCACTCGGGATTATCAAATGATCTCTGTTGGGGAGCAGCAAGAATAGGCTGAAAAGGTCAGCACAAGCTGCCCTCAGTCAAAGCACAACAGACCCTTTCACACAGGTACAAAAACAGCCAAAAGGCAGGCATGCAAGTGAGCTGCAGGACAAAAGCAGCTCTCCCTTGGCCACCATGTCACAAACAACACAGAGGAAAGTGAAACTGGGTCCCCTGTTCTCACCTCACAGTATTCCCACAGACACAGGAAGTTCTCCTGGATCTCAGGGATGATATTGCGGCTCTGGAAGTCCAGCTGGCAATGGCTCACATCTGACTGGCTCTGCAGGGCTTGCAGCCCCCACTGCTTCAGCTTGGTGTGGTAGCAGTGGAAATAGACGTGGCGAATGAGGTCAACTGAGCTCTCTGGGGAACAGAAACCGCATTCCTGCCACAAGCACGTGTACTCCTCTGCACAGAAACAGGAGAAACAAGTCATGACCTGAAGGGAACTCTCCAAGTAAAGGCTCGGTTCCCACAGACAGAGAGACACTACGGGTTTTTTGATGACAGTCCACTCCTGCAACAGGCAGCACTGGGCTCCTCTGTGAGAGGAATATTCTCTGACATCGAAATACCTCAGAAAGGAGGGAGTGCAGCTCCTTACCGAGAGGGTCCATCTCGTCCCGCTGTTCGCCAGGAAGGTGCTGCTGCAGGTGCTGGGCCACATGCTCGCAGAACTCCTCCATCTTCGAGGCAACGTAGGTGCACACCTCCCACTCGCACTGCAGCACCAAGGCCTCCTTGCCGGCGGCTTTGGCGGGCGGCATGGCCGGCTGCAGACGCCAAGGGCTCCCCTCACCCTGGCGGTCACCCAATCACCCGACACCGGCCGAGCGCCGTCCGACAGGCCTCGGCCGAGGCAAGGGTGGCCGGAACCGGGAAACGAGCCACCGCGGCGGGGCAGGAGGGAGGAACGCCGGGACGAGCGGGGCGAAGCACTCAAACTCCACCCGCCCCGCCGGAGAGCGCCGGAACCCGACGGACCGTGCCTGTCCAATAGCGGCCGTCCCCGCCGGACCGCCGACCAATCACCGCGCAAGGAGGCGGCGGCACCGATGCAGCGGCGGAGAAAGCTCGTCGGAAAGCGGCACCGACGCACAAAGGTTCCCCGGCCGCTGGGGGCAACGGGCGGGAGAGCGGGGCACCCCTCTTGGAGACCCGTGGGAATAAGTCGCGTGCGGTTTGGGGAAACCCTTGTTCCCGGGAGCTGGGACCGCTTTTGTTATATTAAGATTTGTCACAGACGTGGCTTTGCAGTGGTGAATCTTCGCTGCTGCCACAGATGTTAATTTCCAGTGCCTCCAGAATCATAGAATCATAGAATTGTCTGGGTTGGAAGGGACCTTTAAGATCATCTAGTCCAACCATCAACCTAATTCTGATTAAAAAACTACATAGCTAAACCATGTCTCTAAGCACTATGTCAACCCATCTTTTAAATCCTTCCAGGGATGGTGCCTCAACCACTTCCTTGGGCAGCCCATTTCAAAGCTTAATAACATTTTCGGTGTAAAAAATTTTCCTAATATTCAATCTGAACCTCCCCTGGGGCAACTTCAAGCCATTCCTCTTGTCCCACTGCCTGTTCCTTGGGAGAAGAGACCAATCACCCCCTGGCTACACCCTCCTTTCAGGGAGTTGTAGAGAGCAAGAAGGTCTCCCCTCAGCCTCCTCTTCTCTAGGCTCATTCCTTACCCAAACAAGAGTCTTCACAGCATCAAGACTGCGGCCAATATCCACACAACCAGGCATCCTGGTCAAGCACTGAATACAACACCCATGAGTATTGTATTTTCTGCTGTGTGATAATGCAACATAATTCCCTTTACTCAGGAATGAGAAGACGGGTTGACACACAGTTTGAATTAAACAAATATACATTGACTACTACGTCTGCTGCTCCAGGCTTTTGTAACACAAAACACTGATACAATTCTCAGAAAGTTTTCTTTGGCACAGGTAAATGCCATGCTAAAACCAAATGGGATTGTATAAAATGTGCCACCAAAGCATGTCTTGCTAATACATCAATTGTTTCTGTAACTCCTGTCATACACACCTGCTTTCCCTTCTGCTGTGAACGGAAAGTGCATGCCCAAATTCACTAAACTATATAGAAAATCTGAGTCTGATGCTTTTTCAAATGAAAATGTAAAGAGATAGACCTCACCTAAAAGTACTCTGGCTGAGGTTTTATTTCTGTTTGGTTTCTGCAAATCTATTTTTTCCAATGTAATTATTTTGTAATCAGAACAGAAAACACCTGGACTGGCTAGACAGCGCAAAGCTATTAGCTTGAATGGGCTGGGATTTAACTTGTATATCCTAACCAAAGTATATAAACATTTGGCATAGGAGACAAAACTACCTGGGAAGCCTTCCATGAGGCAGGTGGCAAACCAAACCTATTGCCAACAGAGCAAAACCAGCCCTCCTCTGTTGTGACTTTACATCTGCCCACGTTTCCCTAACCTGCCTGGTGCTTCCTGACCATTCTCTTACCTGTCATCCAAATCCGAGACACCTGTGGGTACCAAGAGGGGGTGGCCAGGAATGGATGGGCCAAAATAAGACTCATCTTACATAAGAGGGTGTATATACCTGTTGAAAGACTCCGTATGCAGGAGCTCGAGTCTTCCATGAGCTCAATTCTGTGGTGTCCACTCAGTCCTGAGCTGTGTCTGAGCATGCAGAACACCCAGTCATTCTGCAAGAAGTGCAGAAGTCATTCTTCAAGGTAAGAATGTTGGGAAGTATTCAGGATGTTATTTCATCTGTGTCTTCCTCACTGTCCTCGATGGCCTGAGCAGATGCAGCCTTTGCCAACTGCTGCTCTTTATATTTTATTTTGTTTCGAAGGAAAAGAATAATTACACTTGAAAATCCAATAGCTTCCCCCAGGAAGGCAGTTCACATGACAGGCCAAATTAATCTCTGGGCCAATGCTGAGGAAAGCACACGGGATTACAGAGAGGGACAGATTTTACCTAATAGACCCACAAGCTGGCAGCAGACTCCACAAGAGGAGAAATATTTAATTATGGAATGTATTGGCGCCAGTCTTGTTCTTCTCATGTAAGATGAGCAATACTGTGCACCAGCTCTCTCTGCTTATACACAAAACACTCTAGAGATCATCTCCCTCACCACAGCCTGTCCTCACAGTACTGACAGGTTCTGATAGACAACTTGCAGATGTCTGGAAAACATCTTGCAGATGCAAGAAAATGGCTCTCCTAGAGAAAATGTGGATATGTTTCAGAACTAGGATATAAGCTACGGTGCTTAAAGAAGAATTTAAAGCTTAACTCTGCTTCTTGGTTCAAATATTGCAGAAACAGAGTTGCTACCATTTGGAGGCTGGGAACAGAGGAATGGCTATACCAGGTCTGGCCAAAGGTCCTTTTAATCTGGGTCCAGCAGCAGTATAAGAACTTTCTTAGCTGCTCTTTCCACTCCTGGCATCTCACTGGAGACTAACCTCAAACCTTCAGAAAGGGTATCCCTCACTTGATAACAGAGAACCAAACCCCAGCTTCTCCCCCAACCAGGAAGCATGTGGGTTTGCTAAATTATATTCCTGACAGTCCCATGAGCATGCTGTCCCTGGCTGAGTATTACCCTTCTCCTCGCAGGTGCTAGAGGACGTCATGCAAAGCTCCTGGGTTCATAGTGTCCGAAGATCCAGTTTAATTATGCAGTAATCCTCCCCTGAGTTGTACTTCAACAGCACATGGGTACCTCACATTTACACACGAGAAGATGCTTTTGTCCCAGGCCTTGTTTTTACAGCCAGGTTCCTCACCTTCAAGGACATGGCCCATCACTGCAAGACTTACCAGCCTTTCACTTTAACCCAAGATTTTTCTGCCCATAAACCTCAGCTCAGTATTCCATGAAATGTCAGCTCAGCCAGGAAAGAGACTCTTCGGGAATAATCCACACTGACCATGCAAATTGGAGTGAAAAACACATCAAGAAATTTGCATTTAAGCAAATCCCAAACAAGGTATTGTGGAGACATCACTAAATTATACAAAACATTTCCATCAGGCTCAGCTGGAACTTTACCAGTGGAGTATGAGCACTGACTTCACTTGGCTCTGGAAAGCTCATGACGTTCGGCCCTTCTCCGAAGTCTTGCAGAATCTGAGAGCTGGGACTTGTCAGCAGTGACGACAATGGAAACAGGTGAGTTTCAGCACCTTGACTTCTCACAACTGTAAAGATGATCTTCATGGAAATATCAGGGAAAGAACATACTGTGCCATCCTTGGGCTCTTATTAAAAATACAAATCAGAAAGAATTGTCTAAAATCAATGTGTGGCATCTTTAATGTCTCAAGAAATAAACAGTATCTAATAGCACGCTCTACCTTCTCTAGACTGAGAGAATTCCTTCACAATGCAATATTTTTCCTAAAGGCAGTTAGATCAAAGTGATGTGAAATATGATTCAATTTCCTTGAAAATTATATAAACTTTGGCCTAAATTAGCATTCACTTCCCTAATGCTGCCAATAGCAGAGTTATCTGGAGTTATAATAGTTCAGCATCAGATCCTGCTGAATAACTTACTGAAAGCAACCAGCTTAGTTATGTGAAACTGGACTGTGAAGTTAGACATGGGGTTAGAGGACAGAGACATTACATTGCTCGCTTATATGAATTTGAGCAGAGGAATAACTGTGAGTATACAAGTGAAGTAACTTCAATAGCGCAGCACCCATGTGTAAAAGTAAGGAGGTGTGGAAGTGTTTTTCTAATGCCTGTAGACTATAGTAAAGATGTGAGGAAAACAGGACTGCAAGAGTGCAGAACACAGACACTTTCTAGAAATGGTCGCAGAGAAGCAAGATCAGTTGATACAAAGAGGCTGTAGGATTGGTCAACATCAGACTGCAGAACAAAATAATAAAAGGTGGTCACAGTTTTTCCAGTGGTGCTATTTTATAAATATGCCCGTTCTGAAAATTAAATATAAGACTGTTTCCTTTTCTGGAAGGCTATCCATTTCTGTCTGTGTCCTGGTTTGTCTGCAGATGCTTGCTGGTCAGTATGCAGTCTTTGTCTTCACCTATATTTTGAGTATTTTTATCATAAACTTTAAGGGGCACTGACTCTTTCAATGTGTTTGCCTTGTTCCCAGTCTCGGCTGAAGTCTCTCTGGTTAGTACCCAAACACCCAAACCAAGTTGCAGTTGCCCAAAATTGCAATTTCTACGGTCCAACAGAAAACATCTGGGGTAACCCCAAGCCAGCACTGAGATTCTATGTTGTTTAAATCCTCTATATTTCCCTTTCTGATCTCTCCATGTGTGTGTACACTTGGGGATTCAATGCTACATGAATGGAAGTGATAAATGGAGACAAATGACACATCCTGAAAAGCAGAAGGGCAAAATATAATCCACAGTTTTAGAGATCAAACATATCAGCTGTGGAATGGCTGTTTGTGTACCCTTGGGTGAACACGGCTGTGTGTTTTCCTAGGGATTAGCTTCAAAGTTAAGTTCTTCTCTGGAAGATTTTGATAAAAGTCCATAAGGACACTCCTCCCTGGCTCCACAGGTGCAAGATCTCTGTTCAGGACCAGCCTACTGGCCAGGATGAAAGAGCTGTCCGTGTTATTGTACCTCCTACCTCTCTGCCCTCACTTGTGCCAAAACACCTGTACAAGGCAGATCTTGCAAAGCTTTATCCAGGCAGAAGATGCCTGGATAAAGATGCCTCACAACAAGTTACACAGACCCCATGGACAGGTTGTGCTGTATTGTATTCCAGGCAGGTCAAGAAAATGCAGCTAGGCCTGCCATCGGCATCTTAGGGGGACATGGCTGAGACACTGGACCCCTCTGTGCTTTTCTCAAAAGCCTTGATAAAACAACAGAGTCCCCAGGTACCTGTCTGTACTTGTCGATACAAAGCAGACTGAGCAGTCATCTCCTTTTCCTTCCCTGAGATCTGCACCATGATTCACATCCCCATTCAGAGCAGCCACTCTACTGTCTGGGGTGTTTCCAGTTTTGCTGTGCTGAGATCAAAGCTCACAGAGCAACGTGCTGAAAGCCAGCAACTCCAGAAGGACAAGAAGGCGATAAACCACAGCATCTTTGCTGAAAGCAATATGGGCTGTACAGTTAAATCAAATTTTGCTGGCCCAAAGGGGAAATGCAGGATCCCCCAGAGCTCTCTTCAGAAAAGCAAAAGCCAAAACCCATCAGCCAGCCATATCTGACGCAGAGGGAACTGTGAGGAAACCACATGACACCCAATGTTGGAATATGGGGTAAGGTACCTTAGTCTTTTTTCTCTGCATGAGATGAGCAACACTCACTATTGGGCTCCTAAGGGATGACTTTGTATTAAAAATATCAGCCTTATATGTTTCCTTCCAAACTTGGTGTATGGGTGTGATGAATTTGCTTCTTCCATAAAAACCTCTTTCAGCTGCTTTATGCTTTCACTGAACTCCCCTAATGCTCATTTCATTCCTTCAGTCCCTACAGATTTTGGTAAACGAGTGTACCAAGGAGTGCGAGTGAAACACACAGTCAAAGATCTTCTTGCTGAAAAACGATCAAGGCAGAGCAGTGGCTCCCACTTCAGTGTAAGTTACTTCCCACCCTCTACTTCCTCCCCCCACCCCCCCCCAACCTTTTTTTTTACAACCAGAAAAGCCATGCCATGTAATCCTCTGGTTTAAAGAGCATTTGTGTTGAGTTCAGGCTACCTCCAGTATTGACAGGGAATAGCAAAAACATTTGCAACACTAGTGTTTGCCCTGAAAGATCACAGATGGCTCTCTAATTTCTTACATCATTGAACTTTTGAGGGCTTAAAGTCCCTTCTTTTTTTTTCAGCAAATCGGTAATGCTAAATTTCTCATTCCTTTCACATCTTGCATATGACACCTTTTCAAGTCAGCTTCCTTTCTTACTAGCTATACTAGAACAATTCAGAGCCACAGAAACAGGCGTTCTTCCCTGAAAGTTGTGCTCCTTTAGATTAGATATTAGGAAAAATTACTTTACTGAAAGAGTGTCAGGCACTGGAACAGCCTGCCCAGGGAGGTGGTGGAGTCACTGTCCCTGGAGGTATTTAAGAAACGTGTAG